>NNCF01129579.1:0-13400 GCA_002313205.1 Laupala kohalensis
TGACATTTAATCAGTATTATAACTCGCAGCTAACTTCTTATCTTATCTAGGAATTTTTGCTGAAATATTTTAATTCGCCTCTGCCTTGATCGGAATTCATGAGATGGTCCCTTGCTTGCTTGCGGAAGGTAAATTCGTTTATTGTTCTCCACGTGGTCATACGTAGTTTGTAACTGCTTTTTTGACAATAAATTTACTTTTTATTTATATTTATGAGATCGCAAAGAACATTTGGTACCGAATAATGAACATTTAGAGAGTGGAGGGGTCAACATAAATCTTGCCAGGCGCTGGAGAATGAAACACACAGTTGATGACGTACGTTTCCTTCTGATACGTATTACGTAATGTTTGCTCATGAATTGTTCACTAACGGCTAACAGTGGAAAGATGTGACATGAAGAGTTAAATAGTTAAAACTATTGTCCTTCTGAGGAAAGACGCCATGAACTAATCGAATCGCGGTTTGATGCTCTTTTGTGACACGTTCGCGTTCGTTTCGTGCATCCAATTCTCGTTGAGTTTTCAGATTCTGTTGAATGACGTGAAATTATGACGAATATGGTAACTAATTTTGTTGCCAAACATGTTGTGTACTCGACTCATGAGTTGCCATGATTTGTCTAATATTAACCCTAAAGATCTCTGAGAATTCAAATCTATGGCTTTTACTGTATTTATAACAGTGATTGTACAAATGTTCGTCAAAGTACTGAAATATATTCGATCGAATTATCAGAGTACAAAGTTGAATTATGTCTTCCTTTCCTGTTGCTTAGGTTCCAGTTATCTCCAATGGCAAGCTTATTCTCACAACTGAGATACATATGTAAATGACAAAAAAATAATAAACTGTATGCAAAACATTAACAAAAAATACCAGCAATCTTTTAATAATGTTTGCATATTCACTGCAAATGTATACAATTTTGACAAGTTTCTATATATCTTTAATATATATCATTTTTTTTCAAATTTTTGTTCTTTATCCATAATCTCAATATCCCCCCACCCCCCGTTTCATTTTCTGATATTCATTAATACAATGATCAATTATTACACTACTTTTATCATTCCTGTCAACATTCCTCCTCAGCTAATTAATTCTAATCTTAACACATATTTTTTCATTTAATTTTTCCCTTTTATCTTAGTTCTATATTATAATACCATCCAATATTTTCCTCTGTGTTGTCACAATTTCTGTATTTTCTTTCCCAAATAATTTACAAAGCTTGCCTTAAACATATTGATTTTTCAAAAATACTGCATGAACTTTTTTATTCTGATATTTTGTTCTGATTCTCCAGTATTCTTTTTTATATTATAAATCGTTTTATTTGTGGTTTTATTAATTAATCAAAATGGATAGTTGTTGGTCAAAACTCTAACCAGTTAAATCAAATCCTATTATTTTCCCAAGTTAGTGTTAATTCTTTCTTAATGAAAGACTTTGGAAGATTAATTGCCTTCATTCTACTTATAATGAGTGAGTTCATACATTTGTGTTACAAAATATTATAATTATGTGAAAGTGTCCTTGAAATGTATTTTTCCTCAAAACTAAGAAAATTGGTTTTTTGTTTCCATTTTTCTAAAAATTAACTTGATAAGTATTTTTAAAATTATTATAATAGTAAAGGTTTTAAGAGAAATGGTACAAAATATCTGAAGAAAATGGAAAATAGTAAAAAAGTGAAGGGAACACAAGAGAGGAAATATGAACTTAAAAATGTATTAAATTTGCCAAAAAGCTACATTATTAAGGTTCAAACATTTATAAAGCATATTTTAAATTAGTGGTAACAAATAATAATTAAAATTGTGGGCCCAAATTGTTATTCAAGTTGATAAAAATTTAGAACATACAAGAAATCTTGCAGTCCACCTAGTTGTTTCCTTAACAAATTTATTTATAGTTGGTATTACTAAACTGGTACTGAATACCTATTAGATAACAAGAAATAATGGCTCAAACAATAAAACTGTTGAATTACATCACTGGTAAAAAAGTATTAAGAAGAAAAAATTACAATCCCTGTACACTTCACTTAAAAATTAAATTGCTGTTATTAAAAACATTGATTCAAAACATTCCTGATCAACACGAGAACATTATCAGAAATATTCTTTACTGGGCGATAATAGTCATCCACCTGAATTCTACTTGTTACTAACAACTTGTTGTAGTGAAAATCTTGAAATTTTGTTCCGTGTGAAAGGGAGAGAAAATAAGAATTTATGATTATAGCAAGATCTCATGTACGAGTATCNTATGTACGAGTATCTAATATTTAGAAAAATACTTATTCCATGTTATTTTTTGCCCTAACTAGAAATGTTATGATCTAATATATTTAATTTACTTCCAATAATCAGAATGGTCACATTTTCATACAATCAAAAATTTATTCCTTGTTGCACAGAGGGAAGATTTTTTCCTCTGTGCAACTTTTGATGATTTTTCTTCCCCTTGATAAGAGAGAAAAATAAGGTTATTGTATCAAGCAACATGAGAAAGAAATCTTGTAGTAGAGTGAATATAACATCATTTTCTTCCTCTTGTTTTAAATATTGAGGATTACGTCATGTATGTAGTCACCTGCAACTGTAATTGTGTACCTTTTATTTCTGAATCTGCACTGGGAGTGTGGCACATTAAGTTGTTCCAAGAAATTGCATGTTGGCTTTGCAATAACTTTTTTTCAAAGAGTTTAATGAGACTTGAAGAGATTCTTAAGGGGTCTATAACTTTTTTACCTTTAACATCAATATCTTACAGATATCTAAAATATGTTAAAAATGAAGTATTGTGTAGATGAGTCTCACTTAACGCCAAGAGTATCCTGGAAATTACATATATCACTCATTACTGGTTTATATAATGTTTTGTTTTGTAAGTAGAGCTTGTTTATGTTTATTAAATATATAACTGATGATGGTATTGTCAGTTTCTAGACATCCAAGATAAATGTGCTGACAAACAATGTAACACAAAAAGAAACATTAGGTTTTATAATATAATAAACCAAAATAACTTTGTCCCTGTTGCCTTGAAACAATAAACCCCTTACAATCTAAAAATTAGTACTGAATTTTATTTAAGGATAAGCAAATTACTGAGTGAAATAGACAGCTGGTACTTATTTTACCATCATTTTGAAAATGGAATCTTCAAATTCAAGTGGGTTTGAAATAAAAAAAGCATTTAAGAAGAATATCACAACTTTTTAAGTTAGCAAAGCAAAATGTTGAAAGCAAAGCTAAAGCAAAGACCAAATAATTAATGAACTGAACAAAAGAGTAAATGATCTAGAATATAATATGAATAATGTTGAAATTGCAGGTCTGACCTCTGAGTCAAACAAAGATTTATGTTTTTTATTGAAGGGGAAGGGTTGAAGGACATAAAAGAAATAAATATAGGGTTTGGTAAATATTTAAAGAAGAATATTCAAAACAGTTTGAAAACATCCATTTAATATGAAAGTAAATAATTTAAGAAAAAGCTAGTAACTTATCAACATAGGAAGGATCATATGAAGGAAAACAAGATATACATAAACAAGCATCTCACACCCTATACTGCCAAACTGCTATGGGAAACTAAGCAGATTGCTAAAAGTAAAAATTATGAATTTATTCGTATCCAGAATGGGAGAGTTTTTATGAGAATAGCATAAAATATGAAATTCCCAAAATAATTAGAGAAAGGGAGTCTCCTCCTTCATTCATTTTGAATAAACTGTGTATCAANNAAAAAAAACTAGAAACTAGGAAAATCCCAATCTGCCTCAGTTCCAAGTCCAAACCCACTGAATTTCTTGCTATATAAACTTTCCTCCGCCAACTAGTGACAACAGGGCATCGGAGCGCTTTCCCAGTCCTCATGCAGTCTTTCTTCAGAATCAACAAATTTGCTTACGAAAACACAACTAGGTGGTTCACTAAAAAACTCATCATCCCTTCTCAATTTTTATTAAGTTCAATAACAATTGTACTTATTGTCCGTTACAACTAATTTACGATATACTTTTTCAATGCTTCATTTAAAATTCAAAAAAATTCTCACAACAATATCACAAAATTTTGTAAAAATATAGCTAAACGTTAAACCATTTTACTCAGAAAAATCAAACCATAATTCTGATTACTTCAACAACCATTTGTTCAGGTCACAAAGGCTGCAGATTTGTTCAATGGAATATTGGTATCTGTGAAGTAATAAAACATCAATGACAAATTTTTGTATCATGATATTTAATCTTTTTCTCTTTTAATATGTCACAAAAATATTTAAGTAATAGTAAACAATTAATGTTTATCTTGAAAAATGTTCCAATATCCAAGAGACAGTTGAGAAATACTCTCCTGCCTCTTAATTTAAAGCAAACATTTACTTTGGAATTGATTGAAAGTCAATGTTCATGACAATTAGAGAATTACAACTTTATTTCTTATAAAATTTTGTACAGGAATACAAATATTTTGAAGAATTTAGAAAAACAAACAGTCACGTCCCCTTTAAAAAAATTCAACTTGGACCATTTCTGGTAGAGCTCAAAATTTTTAATGTCAGCTCAAAATTAGCTCCTAATTAGTTTATAATTATAGGCATGTTTCCGATTTCATTTGAGAATATGGGGGTATCAACTATACGGATGTAGAGTCATGCCGAACAGAGCGAAATGCGACCCAACATTTTGAAGGAATATTATTAAAACGGAAAGAATATTTTCATGTTGTTATCCACAAATATTATTTCTTGAAATAAATTTATTTTTTTCCCCCTAGAAATGAACAAATATTTAATTCTGGTTTCCTGATATGAAAATTAAGAAATTTACATATCTGATATTTTTGTTTAACTTAATAATAGTAACTGTACGTAGAATTACAGGACTCACATCATTGATTAAAGAATTCTGAATATAACTGGACTAATAAAAATAAATGTATCTGTTTTTCATAAAATATATTTATATGACTGTTTTGTTTTGTTTTGTTTTGCTTTCTTTATCTTAAGTAGTGTCACATTCAAATAAACAGTTGTAGTTCACTTTTGTAAATTTTGGAGAAAAAAATTGAAAACTTGTTATCGTCTTAAATTTTTCAGCTTTTTATGTTTTGAATGAATTGTTTTCATTAAGATTCCTTTGAAATTATCCAAATTGGCCAATTCTTATGGATAGAAAACATCTTTGTTTCAGTTCTTCTCTGTAATACATTCTTCACATTGTTATATTGTCATTTTTTTCACAACTGTTCAGACATTATCCATATATATTGCCCTTCTAAAGCAAACAATTTATTATAGTATACTTAGTCGAAATACATGTAAGATCCACTAATCACAATATAAAATACATAAAAACAATAGAAAAACTTTCAAATTTATAAAATTTACATTTCAATACACATTAGTATATTTATGAAGTGAGTTAAAAACATTACGAGTGAAAGGTCAAGACAAACTTAAAGGATCACAGTAAAAGGTACTACTGGTACATTCAATGTTGAGGTAAGTGTAAGCATTCAAAAAGCTAAGAACGTATTGAGTCACAGAACATAAAACCAAGGAACAATCAAAATTGATCAAATATAATTTTGTAAATATTGGGTTACTTTAAGGTATCACTTAGTTAATTAATTGTAATTTTTAAACTTTTAATGAACAGCATCTCATAAATGTCACGTTTGTAAAAAATATTCTGAATAGAAAGTTTTTTTTATTTTGTATTTTCCTAATCAAATTAATGACCATTTTCTAAATGGTGGTGTGAAACAACTGAAAGAATATTGTTATAAATATTTTACTTACAGCCTTTAATTCTAGTCTTAAGTGGTCTTTTCATTTCCCAATACAATTACATTCACAGACTTTACATTTATTCTGGAAAAAAAATAATTTCAAATCACTGTTTTATTAGTTGTTTATGTTAAAGTGTTTTTTCCACTTCTCTAGTTTTTCTTCTGATACTTTAATTGGAATTAACGGGATTGTCCCTTGCTTCCCAGAAAGTAAATCAGCACATTGTTCTCATCAACGTGGTGAAACTCAATTTTCCCTTTTTCATTATTAACTTTTACATTTTTTAAAACTTACCTTGTGGTTCACAATCCTAGTTTAATTGTTTGGTTTGTATCTCTCCATTTATGTTGTTTGATTCACATTCTTGAAAATAGTAGAGAAAACCCTTTGCTCTAAAATTTTTTTTTTTAATGTTGTTTATTAAATTTTTAAATTTGGAATCTCGTTTCTTTTCAAGAAAAGCAAGCAACACAGAGTTCTCATTTGAAACGTTTCTCTCCACTGTGAATAAACATGTGAGTTTTTAGAGTACATTCTCCGGAACACGAGGCATCACACACAGTACACTTAAATGGTTTCCCATCTTTGTGTCTTTTCAAACTGCTCTTTCAAGAGAAGCAGCTTCACAGAATTCATATCTAAAAGGTTTCTTGCTTCAAGTTTCTTTAGTTGAGAATCACACCTGGAGAATACTCCACATATGAAGCACAGACAACATCTAAGTGAACTGTGACTTTGTTGATCGAAGTCCGTTTCAGAAATGACAGAAGCATCACATTGCGAGCAGTTGAAGTACTCTTGATTTCCATTCAACCTTTTCTTTAATTGGTTTTTCTTCTTTGAGGGTTTAATTTGATTCGCCGATGACTCGCAGGACCTTTTAAACGCTGAAACTAAAGAGAAGAGTCACACGACTCTTCTCTTTAGTATAAGTAAATAAAATTAAAATTTAAAAGTATACATCATAGAATATGATTTCCACACACAATTATTTTCAAGGAATTCATTATAAAAGTATATATCAATAGTAGATTCATTCCTAATTAAGAATGTCTAACTCGAAACAAATTCACCGAGGAACCAGTTGTCCAAATGCCAGAGCCAGAATAAGTGAATCATTGTCTAAAACAAATGACTAAAATACATGTGTCTTATGTAGAAAAGAATTACTTTATTAAGAAAATTAAAAACAGGTAATAAATGAATTAAAATTTTAAATATCAACAAGTTTATATTGTCATATTTTCAAACATAGTAGTTATCTAAAATGATATTAAGACCATGAGAAGGACTATAAACTAATTTACTCTCCAGAAGGAAGCAAGGGACCAACCCATCAATTCCGATGAAGGAGCCTAAGGCAGAGGCGGATTTAACATTTCAACGCACTCCTAACAATAAAAATAGTATAGCACATGTTGTAATATTAACGTAACACCAACAAATTTGTATTTAAAGAAGAAAAACAAGTACAGAACATTGCATGCGTTGAAGACGCACTGCTATGGAGCGGGCCTTATGGTACACTCTGAATTACAAGAATTTAAGTGCTTACGAAGCACGCATTGAGCACGCGTGAGCCTGGGCGCACACTGATTATCTGTTCGTTTGGCCACTGACTGGAAAGGATATGAAGATGAAGAGTGAAGGGCCAATCACATATATTTTATTATAAAAGCGTGACAGTGACGACATGACTACTTATCATCATTGGTTGGTCAGAAATCACGCAACTGAAGCGTGTTGCTGATAAAGCTTAGTTCCCACGCTTCAAACGGACGGGAGCGACCGCAGGCCAGCAGAAACGTCTTTCCTTCTGGCCTAGGACTTTGGCCGCTTAGACGTGCAGTCCAAGAAAAAATTAACGTGACTACCCATAATTTGTGTGGGAAGTCGGAGCAGCAAAATCGTGTAATAAATTTATTTAAAGAAAATCCGAAAGGGATTTTTCATTGTCTACTACGCTGTACCGTAACATAACTAAGTTTCTTTCCAGTCAAAAATGTTCCTCATAACTCGTAGTCTAAAGATACAACGCCCTACATTTAACCCATATACCTCACGTCTTTTGCCTTCCTCTACTTTTGAAGCGACGAAGAAGAACAAGTTGAAATCAGGTGATTTTTACGAGCAGCATCACTTGCCATAATTCTGTTCTTAAGCTGAATGCTAGCTAGAGAATACTTCTAATTCAATCGTAAATGTCTTTAACGAACAACAAAGTCCATTTCACTACGTCCTAAGCTTCGTGCAGCGTTTGCACACTTGCCCTACGTTTAGTATTAAAAACGCGTACTTTAGTTTCTAAGTTAGAGAGACCTCTTGTCTTTGTAAGCGCGATAGAGATAGTGAACCTTCCCAGATGTTTGGAGCTGTTTGAATGGTGTGGAGGGAGGGGTTGCGCGCCTCTGATTGTGGTTTCATGGCGGTCTGGAAGAATTCAACAGATCGTCGTCAACAGACGCAATACTCCGCTCTCTTTACAAAACACATCTGACCGTCCCGCATTAATACCTTACTCACTGCAAGAGGATGTGCGAGCGAGAGGGTGTCATCTCTTAGCATCTTGTCTTGTGTTATGAGGGACAACCTACAGCAGAGACGGTTGCCTCTTTTCATACTGATCTCTATGGTGTACAGAGTCCAGGAACTCCTGTGTTTTGTCCAATCCTGGACACAAGCTTCACACTCTCTTTGTTGCCACTTTCTTCAAGCTTCTGACGTTGCTACTTGTTGCTCTACCTCAGATCAAAGAATACTACATAAGACTATCTCCAAGATTTAAGTAAAGAGGCAACGTTTAGCGCGACATTTGGTGGCCCGAGGGCGAACAATTTTATTAGTAGCTGCGGCATCCACTAGGTCACGTTGCTGTACTTCCCTCCCCCATCACCATAACACGATCGAACTCTCTATTATTTCTTTGTGCTTCAAACTTGTTATTAAATGATTCACACGTAACTCTGACAATACTTCAAGGAAAGGAAAAGTGCTGAAACAAAACCTGACATTCATATTAATAACTTGATATATTTATCATAAAAAAGAAATGGGAAATACAAATATGTGAAGGATTATATTTCTCAAAGTGATTACAGGAGGTTTGATTCTGGTTTTTGACAATACATTTATTAAAAGTGAAATACAATATTGTTAACTAAAACATTAAAATAAGCTAGCAAACATAAAACTATAAACACAATCGAACACACATGTTCATAATAGCAAAGTTGTATAAAAAGTATATCATAGTTGTATTGTTAAAATAAAGCAATAAAAGAGTACATGAAAAGACACCGATAAAACACAAAAATATTCATCACTAAGCCATCTACCAACAGGATAAACTAATGTCAATATGATTCAATAAAGGATTGTGTCCACAAAATTCTTAATAACTAGGAAATGATGATTAAATATAGCAGATTCATGAAATTAAAATTTTGTTGTTGATGTTATATTCTTGAGAGCAATAGCAAAAGTGAACAACAATTTAATTTCTCACTCTCATGGGACTTAACAAATGCTCATCTCCATTGAAAACGTCATTTGATCCTCTATGAAACCATATGCATGTTATTTTTTTTTGTTTCTTTCAACCTTTTATAAGTAAATAAGTAAAATAATGATATATTGCAATAATAATTATAATAACAAGTTCACAAGTATATACAAAAACATTTATAAAAATTATTAACTATGTATTTAAAGGTATAATTGCACCTTTAAAGTTCTACAAGAATTTTAAACACACTCATTGTATACTCGCTAGTGATATGGTGAATTAGTACATTGTCACAAGACCAAAATATCACCCCGGAGACCATATCAAAATATACGGTTATTAAATGGAAAAAGTTTTCTAGCATTTCTGTATATTAGTTAGGTTACAAAAATAGGAATTTTTCAAATACAATAGAGTAACCTTTTTGCTGTCCGTGTGAGTATTTCTATACACTTCAGTGTTTTTCGTACTCAAGTATTGATGTCATTATCATCAATGACTTAAACCTCACCTACAAATCCAAATATAAGATCAGCAATTGATGTCATGATTTGCTAGTTGACTCTTAGTACACAACATATTAGCTATGCTGATCCAGTGCGAGTCTACATATGAGTTTTCAAATAACCATTTATTGAGGAAGAAGCATTACAGAAGGAACAAAAGTACATTTTCTTAACTGTGAGAGTTAGCAAATGTTCTTCCAACCTACCCTTTTGACAGAAGGAAGCTTCTAGAATGTACCAGAATAACGAATATCAGCCAATGTGAGATCGCATGTGCATTACAAAATTTCACTTAAAAGAGAATTAATCTTCGCACACTATTCAATAGGGTTTGTCACCAAAGTGAGTTCGCTTATGTCATTTCAGAATGCTCTTCTCGCCTGTGAGAGTTAGCTTTTTTCATATTTTTCCCCTTGCTGACAATAATGCAGGATATACATCACGAGAAAAAGTCTTCTCGCCTGTGTGAGATAACATATGACTTCGTAGATTACTCTTTAGTGAGAATGATGCTGAACAGACACCACAACTGTAAGGCTTCGCGCCAGTGTGAGTTCCCATATGAATACCAAGTCCATCCTTTCTTGAGAAAGATGCTGGACAGACATCACAACCGTACAGTTTCTCGCCTGTGTGAGTTAACAAATGACTTCGTAGATTACTCTTTAGTGAGAATGATGCTGGACAGACATCACAACAGTAAGGCCTCTCGCCTGTGTGAGTTAACAAATGACTTCGTAGATTAGTCCTTCGTGAGAAGGATGCTTCACATACATCACAACAGTAAGGCTTCTTGCCTGTATGAGTTCGCTTATGTTTTCGAAGTGTACTTTTAACTGAGAATGATGCTGGACAGACATCACAACAGTAAGGTTTCTTGCCTGTGTGAGTAAACATATAACTTCGTAGATTAGTCCTTCGTGAGAAGGATGCTTCACATACATCACAACAGTAAGGCTTCTTGCCTGTATGAGTTCGCTTATGTTTTCGAAGTGTACTTTTAACTGAGAATGATGCTGGACAGACATCACAACAGTAAGGTCTCTTGCCTGTGTGAGTTAACAAATGACTTCGTAGATTACTCTTTAGTGAGAATGAAGCTGAACACACTTCACAACAGTAAGGCTTCTCACCTGTGTGAGTTAACATATGACTTCGTAGATGACCCTTATGTGAGAATGATGTTGGACAGACATCACAACAGTGAGGCTTCTCGCCTGTGTGAGTTAACATATGACTTCGTAGATTACTCTTTAGTGAGAATGAAGCTGAACACACTTCACAACAGTAAGGCTTCTCACCTGTGTGAGTTAACATATGTCTTCGTAGATGATACTTTTGTGAGAATGAAGCTGGACAGACATCACAACAGTAAGGCCTCTCGCCTGTGTGAGTTTGCGTATGTCTTCGTAGACCACTATTTCGTGAGAATGATGCTGGACAGACATCACAACAGTAAGGCTTCTCGCCTGTGTGAGTTAACAAATGACTTCGTAGATTACTCTTTAGTGAGAATGAAGCTGAACACACTTCACAACTGTAAGGCTTCTCACCTGTGTGAGTTAACATATGATTTCGTAGATGACCCTTTCGTGAGAATGAAGCTGGGCAGACATCACAACAGTAGGGCTTCTCGCCAGTGTGACTTCCCATGTGTATTTTAAGATTGCTAATATCAGTGAAACCAGCATTGCAGACTTTGCAAGACAGAGATTTCTCAGCAATGTGACAACGAACGTGTTCTTTGAGATGTTTCTTTTCTCGAAAGAATTTTTTGCAAACGTAACACGAATTTGGGTTTTTGCTTAAGGGAAAACGTTTTTCTGGATTCACACTTTTACCTTCAACAAAAATCGGTTGAGGATTGTTTCTAGAAAAACCCCTCTCTAGTGAACAATTACTCTCGTAGTTCTTCTCAGGGCTAAACACTCTACCACATTTCTCAGATCTCATCGATTTAGCTTCTTCAAAAGTTTTGTTGAATTCCTTTTCCTCTTCAGTGTTCAACGAGTTTAAGTTTCGTCTGAAGACTAAAAAAAATCACAAACACAGTTTTATAAATAATTTTTTTAATGCAATTGCGTATTTCCTTGAGTCTAATAAAAGTGAAAGTTACTAAAACAATTGCAAACCATGTATAAAGTTATCATTTCTTACATATAAAAAATTGTAACAAACTAAACTTTCTTTACCTTTACAACTACGCATCAATAAAAGAATCAAACAAAAAACTTTAAAATATTGTTTGTGGAAAATGAAAGAAACCATGGGACATTAAACATAGTACAAAAAATATAGCAAAGCAAGAAATGTTTCCAATAAAGGGATGAAAGACAAAAAAAAATCCTTTGGAAAGTTAATGCAAGCCATGTAGGCAGAAAAATATAGAAAAAAGTGTTCCCAATCTCAGGAATACAATAAAGTTTTTGTTAAGAAAGAGTAGAACGTAAGTGTGTAGCCAAAAGACTGTACTTTAATCATGATGAAACATGAAATCTCCACACTTATGGTAGGAGTATCTGAGCTTAATACACAAACACATGTTGTCTACCGACACTGCACTGTAAATGATTTCACACAAGCATTAAAATAAACTTTCAGATATATTTAGATATTTGCAGTCTATTAGAAACAATGATTAGGCTTATGTCATTGTCACCTAGACTGCCACTTTATCCTCTAGTTAACGATTTATCTAGCAATCACGTCAAGAACTCTGACAATGTCTTTAGAGGTTATGTTCCCCTACATGTTAGTTGATTGCTTTATGAAAAGAATGAAGCAATCAAAAACGATTTAGAGAAAAAAAATTAAACATTTTGCAAAAAATTAAATTTTGAAAGAAGCTAATTCTGAATACAGAAAAAAGATGTTAAAATCATAACTACATAACAATTTACACAAAAAAACACTACGTTTCTTTAATGCGGGACATCGTCAGGTATGATAGTTCATTGCCTACAAGTAAACTTCTTGATTTGGTTCAAAATTAAATTGCCTTCAGAAAAGCTGATGTCGTTTCTCTGTACTCTNAAGAGCTGATGTCGTTTCTCTGTACTCTATGTATTCAGACGTCAAATGATGATGATTTATTTGAAAACAAACAATAAAACCAATTCTCAACTTGCCCCATAAGTAGTAACTGTTTTTTGGCAATTTATTAAATTACTATTTATTCAAAAAAAATTATAAAAATTTATCCATTTATCCACCCACAAACTAGTTTTCGGTGATATAAAATTTGTAACTTTAAACATTAAGAGTCAAGTATTGTTCTTATAATATTACTACATTAAGCTATGAGTAATAACAAGAAAATAACCAAATGCCTCATAAAACAGGAAATTCACTATGTCATGAAGACTATTCAGAGTACTAAATGTACGGAATAATCTCATGGGACAAATAAAAATGTAAATATTACACATAAAACCCAAATACTGTGCAAAATACACCTGATGCTAATTTATCCGGGAACCAGGATTGACTTTGAAGTTGCTAACTTTCTCACAACAATGGACACTATCGCATTCCTCAACTCATTCAAAGCTGATCTTCAGAAGGCGTACAATAACTT
>NNCF01129581.1:12476-29020 GCA_002313205.1 Laupala kohalensis
ATGGTTCTTTTTGCTGATGACACTAATTTACTATGTAAACACGCCAATGCTCAAAAAGTTTTGTCTAACCTTTCGACTTGGTTCCATGCAAATCGTCTCATTGTAAACACTGACAAAACAGTGTCTATGTCATTTCACAGTAGTATCACAAAATCTTTACCCCAGGTTTCTCTTTCTTTAAACGGAACAGAATTAAAAACTGTTACGAATACGAAATTCTTAGGTCTTCCTATTCAAGACAACCTCAAATGGAATTGTCACGTCGACAATCTTAATTCCCAATTAAGCAAATTGTGTTACGTTTTCCGAATCTTTGTTAACGCAGTTAGTCCACGTATTTCCCGTTGCGTATATTTTGCAAACATTTACTCCCATTTACATTACGGCATTACCTTCTGGGGTAATTCCGGTCAGAGTATTCAAACTTTCAGAATTCAGAAGAGGATAGTTCGGATAATTTGTAAATCTCACCCCCGAAACTCTTGTAAACCTTTATTCAAGGAATTAAATATATTAACACTTCCCTGCATTTATATTTATGAAACAGTCGTGTTTGTTAAGTCCGAATTACTGAAGTGCCACCCTTTCTTTATACGAAACAGTCTCGTTCACGAACACTATACACGCAATAGTAGTAATATTCATCGCCCTAGAGTGTCAACCACTCTTTGCCAAAAAGGACCTTATCATTCGGGAATAGTTCTATATAATTCCTAGCCCAAGAATATAAAAGACATTAAGAAATTGAATATCTTCATATCCGCGGTTAAAAACTACCTCCTGCACCAGTGCTTCTACACAGTAAAATAATTTATTGATTTTAATAAAAGTTAAATTCGTCTTGTACTTTACCACGCCATTGCTGTAGTATTTTTAAAATTATTTATGACAATTTTAAAAACAATTTTTTTTCATGATTGTGTTGTCTTATGGTTCATATTAATTTAGTTTTATTTGTACTCAACTTTGGCACGGTTGTGTACATAAATTCTGTAGCCCCATTCTGACCCGGGTTTTTCTCCGTTTTTCCTTCGGGTAGAGGCGGATTTCTTATACAGGTTCTCTAGGCTTTGTCTAGGGGCGTGTTTTAATAATCTATAGTTCGACAATACCTTGTACATGTATTTTTTTTGCGTTAAATTACAAACATATTGGCATTCTATTTGTATCAAATCGCAGCTTACTGTTCATCTTTTCTAGGAACTTTTGCTGAAATTTTTGAATCCGCCTCTGCCTTAGGGCCCTTGATCGGAATTGATGGGATGATCCCTTGCTTGCTTCCGGAGAGTAAATTAGTTTATTGTCCTCCACGTGGTCATACGCAGTTTGTACTGTTTTTTGACAATAAATTTATTATTATTATTATTATTACTACCACCGTATTTGTAAGTGTATCGGTTATCGCGAATTTTGTCTGCCATTCACCCCCTTCGCTTATTGATGAGGGTTTTTTTTTCTAAAATCAAAGTTACGAGAAAATTATTTAAAAATATGATTGAGGAATTCGTTTTTGAATATATTTATTTGAACCCAATAGTATATTCCTGAAACATAGTTCGTGGACCTATTTAATCCAGGTCTTTTGAATAAATCCACATGTGTTAATTCACTGAACAGTTAAGAACTACAAACATTTTTGTGCTTCGCGAGATCAAATCAATAGTTTAAGATTGTAGTATAATATCGAAACCAAAATGTCTCACGAACATACCAGTCATGTTTATTAATATTTTCGACATTTCGGCCCCTCAAATGGGTAGTCCTTCTCAAGTGTCTCCTCTAATGACTAATTTGATTGGAACGTATGTGACTTAGGACACACATTGAGGTTGTGTGTATTCCAGCAATTTTTTTAATAATCTGGTATACCTCTTAGTTTTAATTTCTTGAGAAGAGCTACCCATTTGAAGGCGAAACATCGAAAATATTAATAATGTCTCACGACGGGTATGTTCGTGAGAAAATGTGATTTGATATTATATCGACCAGTGATGTCTGTTCTTCATATTGTAATATAAGTACTTTTAAAAGCGATATATCTAAAAAAATTGTTTCTGTTTTTCTCTTAAAACAGTTCTTAGTCCTACGGACGATATATACGCTCTTCCAAAGAATCGAACCTGATTGCTTCCCTCACCAAACGAGCACGTACACTTCCTTAGGGTCCGGATGCTCATTCTGGGACATACAAATGAGCGAGGTTTGCTGTTTATACCACGTACTCATCCGCTTTCCTCCGCACTGCACCCCCTCCTCACCGCCGCCTCCTGAAAGAGGTTTGTTCCTCGACGAAAACAACAGGAACGCTGTACGCAGAAGCCGCAGTGTGCGAAGAGATTTCTGAGCAGATCAACGCTAATCTCTCTCGCTGGTAAACAGGGCCTTCACTACTCAGTGGGGAAGCACTCGAATAACAACGAGTCAGCAAACGGCATGAGCGTCGCGGATCACGGAGCTTCGGGGAAGAAAGGGAGAGGAAAAATGAATTGAGATATGAAAACTTGAAGAAGTAATAAGAATCTGGAGGGAGGTCTTCTCCACCTCCTGATATTTATTCATGAGACGAAATTTTGGAATCGTAAGCTATTTGTGGCGCGGTTTTCTCGGGATATTAATATTATCATAAGACCTATCAATTCCATAAAAAGTCTGTGAGATTTGCAGAAAATATCGCAAAATCGCCTGCTTTAATAACTATGGAATATATTATAAGCTGAGCAAAAGCACAATTTATGTTTCAAATATTACAGCTTCATATCAATGGTAGTTTATGGTCACGTGGCGAAACAAACGAATTACAATGAAGTATTAAATGCAGTCATTAAAGTATTGCGAGGAAAACTGAAGAATGTATTTTTTAAATAAGTGTAGGGAAAATATTATCAATTTTTATTTAAAATTTATTGTCTCTTCAAAATCTATAAGAAAATCATGGCACTATCCAGACACATGATTACAAGACTATTATTAATATCATAGTAACAAATTCGAAGGCACTTTGAAACATAAAAATTGTTTCTGGTTTGCCGTTGAAAATCTCAAAACTTGTAATAAATTATGAAAACAAATAAAAACGAATACACACAAAAAAACCAATAACAACACAAGAATAAATTGAAAATGTCTCTAAGAATATCAAAGTATTTCTGCTTTAGTATTAAGTACTGAATTCGTCAGGAAATGAACCTCAAGATTTGACAATATTTTTGGATATTCCGGGAACTTAAAAGTTCCCGAATTCGAATATAAATTACATTCCTCACTATAATTCCTCGCTATGTACTTCTCAAACTTCATTTCAGTAACTTACAGATAAAAAATACTGCCAAAAAGTCATCACGTTGGGGTAATAAACTAATTTACTCTCTGGAAACAAACAAGGAAACATCCCATCAATAACGATCAAGGGCCCAAAGGAAGTGGTGGATTTAATGTTTCTAGAGTTAATGACCAAATATACGTTATTATCAATTTATTGTTCCCAAAATAAGGCGTTAAAAAAAAATCAGTCAAAATTAGAGACTAATAACAACAAAAATAGCAATAACATTCTTGCTTACAGGTCCGTTTCTAATGGGCCTACGGGTACAGATCTTTGTATACCTAAAGGAAAACCGGAGAAAAACCCGTGCCAGGATGGGATTATGTCCGCAACAGTGCCAAGGTTGGGTTCAGATGGAAATAAACGGTAGCGCATCAATTGCGCAGAACAGTGCCTTAATTGCGCAGAGTACACAAGAAGACTCAAGAAAAATTTGCTCAATTGCGCAGAGGCCGAGGCAGAAGTCTGCAGAAGGAACGTATATGTTATCATTCGCCCTCACGCATTGAGCACGGTCTGTCACAGTCTGTCACGGAATGCCAATTCTATCGCAAATAAAATAAAAGCATTAACTCTCACTTTTTGGAAGATTTTGCTCCTCCACAGGTGGTCATCCGGTCAGATTCGCCAGGGTGCAGCAGAAAACACACAAATGATATTTATATTGATATTTATGATATTGATATTTATGATATTGATATTTATGATATTGATATTCCCCATCCTGGCCCGGGTTTTTCTCCGGTTTTCCTTCGGGTAGAGGCGGATTTATCATACAGGTTCTCTAGGCTTTGTCTAGGGGCGGGTCTATTGTAACAATAAATCGTGAATTTAGTGTTATTTCAATTTTTAAGCACTATACTCAGAATAATCTATAGTTCGATAATAACTTACATGTAATTTTTTGCTTAAAATTACAAACATATTGACATTCTATTAGTATTATAACTCGCAGCTAACTTTTTATCTTATCTAGGAATTTTTGCTGAATTTTTTGAATCCGCCTCTGCCTTAGGGCCCTTGATCGGAATTGATGGGATGGTCCCTTGCTTGCTTCCGGAGAGTAAATTAGTTTTTTTTTCCCTCCACGTGGTCATACGCAGTTTGTACTGTTTTTTGACAATAAATTTATTTATTTATTTATTTATTTATATTGTTATACATCTGTAGTAACAATGATCAAAATGTTTATTAATGTTGAACTTGTGTCATATTGTTGAACTTGTAAATATAGGGGTTGGATTAATGTTGTATAAATATAGTCATCCCCAGAAAAATAAAAAGCAGCTTTTTATTTCTTTATTTAAAAGTAAAGTTATACACGCGGGGATGGTATATATTTAAGACACCCGATTTCAAGAATATCGATCTGAAAGAAAGTCAGGGACCGCTCTGGTGACTGCCTGCAATGTCTCTGCGCAATTGAAGAAAATCCTGCTGCCTGATCCGTATCACGGGACTATGCACAATTGATGTCCGCCCAAATAAACTTATAAATAATAAAGAAAACAATATAATATATTAATTTTTAAAAATATTTAATCATTTCATACTTATGATATTAAGACTAATGTAGTAATTGCGTGATAAAGTATGAGGGGGATGAACATCATAGAACTACAAAAAAGAAAACGTTTTATTGAAAAATTGGAACTTATATTAACTTATTTTATTAAAATCAACATTTTTGAGAAGGGAATTATACTAAACGATGTACGACCTTTTTGACAGCATGGTGGATTCTAAAGCAAAGATGGGATTTTAATGATTCAGTCTTTACGAACACAACCGTTGATAATGGTGATAAATGTATTATCATTCTTCTAATTAACGAACCATGTATAGTTAGTGATTAATGCATTAATTTTCATTGTTCGAATAGTTTATTTTACGTTTTATGTTTTATGATTGTTGTTTTTTACTTCTCCATTGCAGTTGTGTTACGTAGAGATTCGATAATTATTAAGAAAAATATTCAGAATGTACATTACACAATATTAACAACTCCTGATATACCCATACATTATTTTAATTTTCATATTACTTTCACGCGTGTCATGCGTTTCTTTTCAGAGCATTTAACAAGGCAAGATCCGGACTTAATTGTGCATGTTCGATGGAACAATTAACACAAACTATGTCGAATTTCAGTTTCATATTATTATTAGAAAATATTACCTAATCATGGAGTTTTTCTTCGTTTTCTCAATCCTACCCAATCACTAAGGTAATCAGTTTTGTATTAGAGCTTCGCTTATTATAATGGATTAAATTGAACAGTGATTATTATTTTGCTTTACTATTTCTACCCATTCCACGAAAAAAGCAACCATATATTCTAAGGCCGGATGTAGTTCAAGGAGCGTTATCTCTATCTTCATAAAACTCTTGGAATCACGTGCTTGTGATTGTTTGTTGTTTACAGCGTGTGGAGAGATTAACATGCCAGTCTCAGCATTGCAGGGCTGCCAAATTACCAGAATCACATCTTCAACTATGAATGATGAATCAGGCTAATTTCCATGAATTTTAGAATTTTCTCTATGATTTTGAAATAGAAGCGAATAAACTAGCGAACATCAGGAAATGAATAAGTTGAGAAATTGACAGTAAAGAAAATACTAAGAATTGTTGATCGCTTCAATTTAGAAACATAAAAAGAAAACTTTGCCAAACAAGCAGTTGCAAACTGCGAATGACCACGTCGAGAGTAATAAACTAAATTATTCTCCGGAAACAAGCAAGGGACTTCCCATCACTTCTGATCAAGGGCTCAAGAGTACTGGTGAATTTAATATTTACAAACTAAGTTTGTAATAAATACAGTATATTCTGTAGTCGCCACAGGATTAAGTTTTTCACAGACGATAATGTTGTGACTACAGTACTGTGTGTAGTTAACGATAGGATTTCTGTTTCAACTACAAACTAATCACGGGTACTTTTAAGTTAGAGTTATTTGTGTTTTCCGTTATTTTATAATCATAGATCCACAGAATATGGTGGATAATTCGAATCATACAATGGCTATGAAAATCAAGTTACCAGAGAAGCATAAAAAATTGAGAAAAAAACGAAATATAGATGCTAACTACATTTCACCTAAATCATTTTTCAATGATAAAGACGATTATGAAGTCCAGTTCACAATATCATCCGTGCGATTTAATTATTCTGAATTCCAACAGATATGTGATTATAGATAATATTCGAATGTACCTAAATTACTACTTCTCATACTTCCGGGTAATTGTGATTTAGTAAACAATTTCAACGACGACGACTCAAACCCTGCGTCGAAATGTTGTGTTGTTAGAAGCGCAAAATAAATTGTATTCGTCCATAAAAAGTTCGTAAGTCTTAAATTATTTATTTCTCTTGATTATATAATGGACGTTAATAGCAGAATTTCAAGTTTCCTTCATTAACATTCCGGAATAAAAGCAAACGTGAGATAATGATTGAGTAAAGTGGTGAAACATGAGGTCACCACAAAATTAGTTGCAAGGTTGCGTAAAGTTGACATAACTCTGTGGACATAACGCGGATCATGCAAAACGTAATGATTGGATAAGAAGAATTGACGATATTTCATAGGGAGGATGCCCGAGCCAATGAGTAACCGGGAAACAAATTCTCGGAACCAGATTCATAGATGATTCAATGCTTTCGAGTTAAAATTTCTGGAACTTCAGTACCCGACTCATAAAATATATTTCTCTCTATTTACCGAGAGGTTGCGTGTAGGTAATAGTTGAAGTATTGAAATAATATTAATATTTGAAAAGTAAATGTAAGCATGCACAACGCCACTAATTCACTTAAGCAATTTCTCAGGAGAAGAAGGCCAAGGAGGAAAAGGAAATTGGAAATATATTTTCTTTTCAGTAAATGTACAATGTGCTACAATACGCAATGGCTACTATTATAATTTTTGTTTGTCTAGAAAAAAATAAATATGTAGGGATAAAACGCGTTTTGTACCAAACTGAGAACAAAGATACTCCAATCACATGTAAATGCCCAAACTGTTTAATGTTAGAGGATACATGTGCTGAACGATGTGTTACCATTAAAGAAAGCAGTAATGTTAATTACTTGGATGTTTGTTCGGATAGGGAAATCAATTGGAAATTACATTTAAAAGAGATAAAATCAAAATTAAATAGCCAACTTAGACTTTTCTATTTCCTCAAAAAATTATATACACCTGATGTACTTCGTATGCTATACTTTCCATTTGCACACAGTAAGATTGATTACGCTATCCCTTGTTGGGGAGGCACGTACCTTACACACTTACAAGGTATAATTATTGTGCAGAAATATTTTATAAGACTAACAACAAATTCAGATTTCAAGGAACCTTCATATCCGTTGTTTGTACGATCAAATATTCTACCAATACGTTATATCTATATTTACAACGTATTGAAGATTGTTTACANATTCTACCAATACGTTATATCTATATTTACAACGTATTGAAGATTGTTTACACTAGGAGTGGAAGCAATAGTAGAGCTGAGAACAGATATACAACTATTCTTCGTAATCCTAGAACTACATTGATACCAAGGCCAACAAAAACTCATTTCATGAAATCTTTTTCATTTCTGACCCCTAAAACGTTTAACCTTCTGCCAACTAATATTAAAAATTCTTAAGTAGCTTAAGTATTTTTTCTAAAGAATTAAGAAGTTGGCTATTGAAACAGGCTCAAATTGAGCATATATTTGGAGTTCTCCAATAAATCTCAAAGACTCATATTCTGTAACTTGTCCTACGCATCATACTCTTAAAAATATTTATCATCTGTCAGTAATATAAGATATATTCATTAAAGTTTTGGTGGATATTCTAGTATAAAGTAGTTTAATGTTTTAGTATTTAGAACGGTTACCGCGACCTAGGTTCTGCCTTTAGGGGGGCCTATATTTCTCATAAGAAAGTTAATTTATCTTTTTCCTTGTAGTAACTGGTATATTTGTACCATATATTGTAATTGTTTTATGAGTAATAAATGGATTAATTGATTGAAGTTTATTGGATATATTACACATAGAAAAAAGCAAGGGACATAATGTATTTGTATAATATAACTTTTAAAATAAATCGAAATAACAAGTGGACTAACACAATGAAGTACTATTTAATGTTTATTCATTTTAAAAATATTAACAAAATTGTCACTTATTAGCTGGGTTACTAACAATAAGAAAACACTCACTTCACTAATGACATTAAAATTAGAACATTTTGTACATGCCTATAGTCAAGTATATCTCAATTGAAGGAAAAAGGGAATAGGAGTTGAAAAAAATATCTAATTGGTTGAAACTTACTTCCACCAAAATATTAGAGACAAATAATGTTTGTCAATATTCTAGCAGAGTCAACATTCTCCTAGGTTTTTAACTTAAAGATTTTAGAGTGGATTAGCACGTTTTGCACCCTGTCTTATCAGTAATTATATTGAAACATCGACGGCGAGGAACACAGTAAGTAGAACGTTCCTAGTTAAAAATGAACCTTGAAAAAATTATTCGCAATTTCGTCACAATGTTCGGAGATACGTACCCAAGTGACAGATTTGGTTGACGAAAGAGCGACTAAAATTTCGTCGTGGTATGTGACGTGCGAATTGCAGAGGTGTGGGATTGAGCTGTTTACTATTATGACGTACACTTTCACAAGGCACACGCTTCGTATCTCCAAAAAAATATTTTTCCGCAGAAAACGTCCCTTTTAAAAAATAGACACAATTCACTTGAAACCTTTAAATTTACTTACAACGAGACATCACAACGCACTAGAGTAGAGGATAATTTTTAAATTGTCAAGATCTGTATCCTTAACTTGTGGGAAAACGAAAAGAAATTGAATATAACACATTTGCACACAAAAATTACGTTTTTTCGAAGAATACATTGAAAACAATGTGTTTCTCTTCCTGTGCTTCAGGAAGGCCCGTCGAGCATCGGTTTCGGCGCTGACGGGTATCAAAGACCCCTGTTCAAATCTCGGATGACCTAATCTGTCGAGTTCCCAAAAACTATCAGAAGTAAGTGCGTAATAGATAGAAGTGACTGTGCAACTCTGGGACAGTCTCCTACCAAGAAAAGTGATGCGACAAACAAAATTAATATTCGACTCACCTTACAAGGTCAAAATAATCAGAAAACCGACTGCTAGTTTCACTCGTAAATAATGAGAATGAGAAATTGGAATGCTATTGTGGAAAACATAGAATTATATTTAATGACCCGAATTGATATGGGAATACTTGATATTTACAAGAAAAGAATTGAAATCTGAGGACAGTAAGGTAAATTCTTGAAAAACTCATTTTGTGGAACTTGACGATATTGAGATACCATCAATGATACATTAGAATGTCATTCAACTGATACAAAAGAGTGAGAGATATGTGGAGAAAGGAGAATTGTATGTTTTTTAATCCTGTCGCAGTGAATGGTATGTAATCTCTTCATACATATAAAAACCTGAATTTCAAGGCTATTAACAGTTTTTACCTGTGTTGCGAAACCAGTTGATAGGGAACAGAGAACACTCGAAAATCTATATTTACCTATTTACACTTTTTTGGTCTTGATTATCAGACCGCCTCGTCTTCAAAGTCACAACACGAGTCCCTTTGCACTACATAGTCATATTTGCTACGCATCACGTGTTATTCCCTTTTCTACCTACATACTCCTGAAATACATTATATTTCTTTTCACATTCCAAAACTTTCCTCATATACCTTATATCCAACAAATCTACTGTACTGTTTTCTTCTATGAACCATCCTGTTTCTTCTGAATATCTTCCTCAACCTATTTCTTCCCCCAATCTATTTCTTTAGGCAACGAATTCAATACCCATGTTACCTTTTCGAAGCTCGCATGAATCGCTCGTAACGAACAAAAATCGCAGAATCATTCATAAGGATGCTCAACGTAGCAGAGGATGGGGTGCCAAACACCGCATCCGGGATCCTGGAACGTCTGCGTACCTCGGGGCTTAAGCACGACCGCGTCACAAGCAGCGTTGATAAGCAAGAGCTATATGAGCGAGTGGCAGCGCGCTGTCGGTCACAACAGCCCCCGCCGACGACCAGGCTCCCACCATGGCACTACTTCAAACGCAACGGCGTCACGCAGCGGCATTCGCAGCGCTGCTACTGATACTCATCACTGCTACGGTAAGGACTCACTGTTCTCATACGGAATATGCGATGGCCATTCAATATGCTCTCCGAATTCAGAGTTTCACTTCCACGAATATAAATACAGTGCTCTTTAACATTACAGATTTATATATGGTACATATATAAACATTTATAATTTATATTACGATTTATAAACAATATTTTCCGAAGAATCTAAAGTGTTATGCGTGCTTCTAAAATATCCTGTATATTTTTATTTTTAAATACAAAGTTGTCGGTTTTCTCGTAATATTATAACATGTACCGAACTATGTTTATTCTTATATAGGACTGTGATAAAATGTTAATTCCGTCTGTGCCTTTGACCGGAATTGATGGGATGGTCCCTTGCTTGCTTCCGGAGAGTAAATTAGTTAATTATCCTCCATTTTGATAGTTAATATTGCTTTTTAACAATAGATTTATTTTAATTATTAGAATCATTATTGACTCGTTAGACAAACTTGAGAACAATAGTTTCATTAGGCAGTGACATCCTAAATATTTATGACTAGTATGCACACCCCGTTCTAAATGAAAGGTGTAGGGTGATTTTACCATTTATTCACGGTTAAATGGTAAAATTGAGTTAATATTGCTCCCACATAAAAGTGTAAAGGATCGTAAAATTTTTATTGGAAAGTTCACAAGTGGAATCTACGTTAAGGATTTGTCATCATATCAAGAGTGAATTTAGTGGTATTTGTGATTAAAAAAACATATGATGGGTTATTATGCGATTTAGCATTTCCAATTACATTTGATTTTCATCACTGACATATTTCGTTCAATAAATGCATTAGTTACTTCTTTAATTTGTTGATAAAATCAGTGCAATCAAACCAATTTTTTATTGTCCTCTTCCTGAAACACTTTTCATCTCGTTGTTCTAGTTTTATGATGGAAAATATTTATTATTTATTTTAAAAGAATTAATGTGTATTGACTATTCACGATACTCGTATGCACATACAGAGGAAACATTTCTCTCTCATTATAAAAAAAACTCTTATGTGACTTCCATGAGAATATTTTACTTATAATATCGATTGTAATATTATTTCAGTAGCGACGGTAGGTTATTTTATTCAATACTAAAGAATCGAAATAACGTTTAAGGAAGTCGAGTNTAATATCGATTGTAACATTATTTCAGTAGCGACGGTAGGTTATTTTATTCAATACTAAAGAATCGAAATAACATTTAAGGAAGTCGAGTTATTTAAGGTTAAATCGTGTAAGGTAGGATAGCGGTAAAGGCACCACCCCCCAAAAAAAATATCAAAACAAAACGTAGGGTTTTTTTAAATTTCAAGTAAATTATAAGGTAAAACCATAAAATGATTGTTCTCACTGATTCGTGTACGAACACATACTCTCTCTCAGGCAAATGCAGAATTTTTTTGTCTAAGATTGAGCTCTCTCGAATTCATATATTTATTATTCGTTTTGACGTATGTGTATAGTCTGATTGACTTTTAAATATCGTTCCAATATCCGAGGTTCGTCGAAAACGTCTTTTATATTGTTAACGCAGGCTTCCGCGACCGGAGTAAACAGAAATGTGTTTGTCCGGGACAAACCGCGTCTCAGTAGACAGAACTACCGACATTTTGGATGTCTCGCTGTGGTCTTCTTGAAGGTCATGTCAGCGACGTTCAGACTTAAGTCGCTGTCGCGAAGTGCGTCCTGTAGCGGTATACGGTAGCGACGTAGGCCTGTACGACTCTGAAATTGCCCTGAAGGTCACATCAAGACGGCCAAAACGTCAGCAGTTCCGCCTACTGAGACGCGGTTTGTCCCAGACAAATAAGTTTATACTATTTTATATTAGAGAAAATCGTACTATCAATATAACTGAAGAGAAATAATTTATTCATATATTTGGTAAAGAGTTGCAGATAAAATTTTATTTACCATCCTTTCCAAAATTGTTGTCCGAATTTTAAGATTTGTTATAAAGTATTAGTAGAATATGGATGTGTCACTTCCGACCCAATCTTCTTGCTGGGTCACTTTGCTCATCACTCCCATCAGAACCTTCAAGAATGCGCAAATGTAGAATGAGGTTTGCTCACTAATTTATGTTTTAAAAATAAGTGAATTTATTAACACTTGTCAGGAATGTAGTATTTGTTTGCACAGAACTGGTAAGAAACTATTTTTACAACTCATTTTGAAGTTAATAACTAAATGATATGTTCATAAGATCTTTTGTTATTTTTAAAACCGTCACTAAAATGTTTTGGTTTTCTGTCATAATGCGGTATATTGAATACATGATTACGGGTAAAAATATTTTAATGCTGCTTTAACGCAAAGTACTAAATTTTCATCTGGTTACCTTTTAATTCAGTAACCAAGAAAATTATTAATATGACAAAGTGCCTTCGTGTAAATTATGTTGTATGGGTCCTGGTTTAAAACTATACATTACTCTTGATAAATATTACATTTCTCGATTTACATTATAAAAAATACTCCCGTAATGCCTAAAATTCAATACGAATACATTTATAAAGAAAATTGTACTTTTTATGATAGCATAAGTGATTGCATATAATCAATATCACTATTTCTCTCATGTGTCAATTTTTCAATTAAAATGTCAGTTAATTGTTATCTTTCTAAGTAGAATAAAAAAAAAACTTTATGTGCAGAATACTGGACGTAAAAGACTGATATTTTAAGGAGAATTGGAACTGGACATTGAATCTGCGCTAATTTACGTGTCGTCTGAAAAGCATGAAATGCTGTTATGTCGTAGTAACTTGCAGATAAAGATATGAGTCTCTCGTGTTCGCATATTACGTTTGGTTAGATAATGATGTTCATTTCACATTTACTAACCAAACAAATTATTTGATAACATGCATTACTCGTTGCTGAGTCATAGTCTGGTCTCAAAATTAATAAATACTGGTGAATGGTGAATTAAAACTAAATATATATTTTATATAAAGAAATCTATGAAATGATAGATAAAATATTTTCCAAATAACCACAATGGAAACGCATATGATACAAGTTACAGAAAATATTAATAAATACAAACATTAAAAAAAGTAAAACAGATCTGTACACTTCAAAATAAAATAACATTACTAGTTACGAAAATTTCAGTTTCTAGTTCAACTGAAAAATTGAAATACGTAAATTCATTCTCATCTAACATTAATTTATAGTTATTTAATTAATAAGTGACCGCGAAAAAATGTTTATCAATTTAAGGGGCTGTGAAGGCCGGGGGCCAAGAATGGGAGAGTTAAATAATAAACCCACCGGCATCCTAAGATCTTGTGTGTCATGTTGCAGGTAACAAAGGCTTTCCCAACCGACAGTCCAATATCATGCAGTACCTGGGGACATGCGTGTATCAACAGCACACATTTCCACAACTGTGTTACCAATGGCGTCTCAGGGATATCCTTTCCACAAGGTCCTCCCCAGATATGCGGACAGGGCTTCGTATGTGATCAGAATTCCGAATATATTTGCGCCGATGCAAGATTCTATACAACAACTCCAGTTCTTACAGAATCGGATCAATTAGTAGCTGTTCCATCGGAAACTCCTGTCCAAGACCAACCACCAGTTTCTGTAAGTGGTGTATCATCAAATGGGGCAGATGATCTAATAAACATACCCGTCGTCACTCTTAATGCAATAGCAGACATTTCGACAGAAACGCCGACAGTTGACATTTCAACAAGTCAATTTATAGCAAGTAATCCAACTATCAATGATACAATAACGAGTGCACCGGAGGTCGAAGGTAATTCTGACCAATTAATTAATCCTATTATAAACGAAGGTATCCAATCAAATCAGCAAGCAGGAGAGAATGTAGCAACAATTAAACCAAACGAAGATATTATCTCAGACACAAGAGCAGCTGGAACTGAAGCTTTAACAACATCTGCAGATCAAGAAGTACCTGTAACTTCTGCTGATGCAGGTACACCAACTGAATCAAACACGCAAGCTGCATTACCATTACTCGAATCTAATATTGCATCAACGAGTGTTGCGAGTATTTCTGAGAAAGCTGAAAGTAATGCCAATAGAGAGCAACCATGGGAACTAAGTTTGGCCACTACTGATGCAAATATTGCCAATCCAGATTCTGCTAATCAAGCAAGCGATACCACAGAAACAAACGTACAAACTGGACAAAGAAAATCTGACACTAATGATGCCAATAATGCAGCAGGAGTTCTAGCTGACAGAAATGGAGATGGAATACTTTCAGTCTCCGAAATAGCCACTGAACGAGGTACAGAAGAAACTGGAAGTTTATACACTGTCAAAGAGAATGCTGCTGGAACTGCATCTGATACAAATTCTGCCTCAACTACTGAAGAAAATACTGCGACAAACGAAATGAATATTTCCGGCGCGGCAAATAACGCTAATATCGCTTCATCCACCGAATCATCAACTGGCCCATCAGAAGTAAATGCTGGAGGAGAATCTGCAGGCAACACACCATCAGAAAATTCAGTCAACGCACTTCCGGAGGCCAATACTGCTCCAGTGGAAGCCAATACTGCTGCTACAGTTGCCAATAAGGCTTCACCAGCCGGTAGTACTTCAAGTGTGCAAACTAATGCTAATGCTTCCGGATCAATCAGCATTATTGCTTCCTCCACCGACACATCCTCCGCCGCACCAGGAGAGGTCAATAATGCAGGGTCTTCATCCAGTGTGAACGTTGTATCGTCAGCCGGAGAAGTTACCGAATTCCCTGCCGAAGAAAACACAGGTCAAACTGAATCAGATGTAGGTGAAACTATATCAACTACTGGGCCATCATCGAATGTAAATGTTGCTAATACAGCTGAAGCCGAATCTAATACAGCTGGAGAACCCTCTATTGCGAAAGCGGTTTCAAAATCACAAAGTTCCTCCGGCGTTGCAAACGCAGTACCAACTTCTAATGCTGTTGACGAATCAAATGCCACAGGAACCGCATCCAATGGAAATTCCGCAACTTCTCCCGAAGGAAGTTCGTCCTCTGCTACTTCTGAAAGCATCGCTGCTGGGTCATCTAATGCAAATGCTGCTTCATCTTCTGGAGCAGTTGACGAATCTAATGCTGCCGGAGCATCATCTAGTGGAAATGCAGCTTCACCTACTGACAGTTCTTCTGTAGCTGCTTCTGAAGGCAGTGCTGCTGGGTCATCCAATGCAAATGCTGCTTCATCTTCTGGAGCAGTTGACGAATCTAATGCTGCCGGAGCATCATCTAGTGGAAATGCAGCTTCACCTACTGACAGTTCTTCTGTAGCTGCTTCTGAAGGCAGTGCTGCTGGGTCATCCAATGCAAATGCTGCTTCATCTTCTGGAGCAGTTGACGAATCTAATGCTGCCGGAGCATCATCTAGTGGAAATGCAGCTTCACCTACTGACAGTTCTTCTGTAGCTGCTTCTGAAGGCAGTGCTGCTGGGTCATCCAATGCAAATGCTGCTTCATCTTCTGGAGCAGTTGACGAATCTAATGCTGCCGGAGCATCATCTAGTGGAAATGCAGCTTCACCTACTGACAGTTCTTCTGTAGCTGCTTCTGAAGGCAGTGCTGCTGGGTCATCCAATGCAAATGCTGCTTCATCTTCTGGAGCAGTTGACGAATCTAATGCTGCCGGAGCATCATCTAGTGGAAATGCAGCTTCACCTACTGACAGTTCTTCTGTAGCTGCTTCTGAAGGCAGTGCTGCTGGGTCATCCAATGCAAATGATGCATCATCTTCTGGAGCAGTTGCCGAATCTAATGCTGCCGGAGCATCATCTAGTGGAAATGCAGCTTCACCTACAGACAGTTCTTCTGTAGTTGCTTCTGAAGGCAGTGCTGCTGGGTCATCCAATGCAAATGATGCATCATCTTCTGGAGCAGTTGAAGAATCAAATGCTACCGGAGCATCATCTAGTGGAAATGCAGCTTCACCTACAGACAGTTCTTCTGTAGCTGCTTCTGAAGGCAGTGCTGATGGGTCATCCAATGCAAAT
>NNCF01129581.1:29867-79861 GCA_002313205.1 Laupala kohalensis
CTGCTTCATATTCTGGAGCAGTTGACGAATCTAATGCTGCCGGAGCATCATCAAGTGGAAATGCAGCTTCACCTACTGACAGTTCTCCTGTAGCTGCTTCAGAAGGCAGTGCTGCTGGGTCATCCAATGCAAATGCTGCTTCATCTTCTGGAGCAGTTGACGAAAATAATGCTGCCGGAGCATCATCTAGTGGAAATGCAGCTTCACCTACTGACAGTTCTTCTGTAGCTGCTTCAGAAGGCAGTGCTGCTGGGTCATCCAATGCAAATGCTGCTTCATCTTCTGGAGCAGTTGACGAATCTAATGCTGCCGGAGCATCATCTAGTGGAAATGCAGCTTCACCTACTGACAGTTCTTCTGTAGCTGCTTCTGAAGGCAGTGCTGCTGGGTCATCCAATGCAAATGCTGCTTCATCTTCTGGAGCAGTTGACGAATCTAATGCTGCCGCAGCATCATCTAGTGGAAATGCAGCTTCACCTACTGACAGTTCTTCTGTAGCTGCTTCTGAAGGCAGTGCTGCTGGGTCATCCAATGCAAATGCTGCTTCATCTTCTGGAGCAGTTGACGAATCTAATGCTGCCGCAGCATCATCTAGTGGAAATGCAGCTTCACCTACTGACAGTTCTTCTGTAGCTGCTTCTGAAGGCAGTGCTGCTGGGTCATCCAATGCAAATGCTGCTTCATCTTCTGGAGCAGTTGACGAATCTAATGCTGCCGGAGCATCATCTAGTGGAAATGCAGCTTCACCTACTGACAGTTCTTCTGTAGCTGCTTCTGAAAGCAGTGCTGCTGGGTCATCCAATGCAAATGATGCATCATCTTCTGGAGCAGTTGACGAATCTAATGCTACCGGTACATCAGCTAATGTAAATGCCGCAAAATCTCGCGCAGGAAGTTCGTCCACAGTTGCTGCCGAGGGCAATGCTGTAGGGTCATCCATTGGTAATGCTGCATCCTCATCAAATGCAGATTCCGAATCTAATGCATCTGGAGAGCCATCTAATGCAAATGCCGCTTCTCCGGCACATGTTTCCTCTGGTGCTGCAAACGCAGCACCAACTTCTGGAGCTCTTGACGAATCTAATATTGCCGGAGCATCATCCAATGGAAATGCCGCAACTTCTCCCGAAGGAAGTTCGTCCGCCATTGCTGCCGAAGGCAATGCTGCCGGGTCATCCAATGCAAAAGTTGCATTCCCTTCTGAGGCAGTTTCCCAATCTAATTCCGCAGGATCATCACCTAATGGAAATGCTGCTTCACCAGCTGACAGTTCCTCTGCACCTTCTTCTGAAAACAATGTTACCGGGTCATCTATTGCAAAAGCTGTATCATCTTCTGGTGCAGCTTCCGAATCTAGTGGCGTAGTCTCTGGTACTTATTCTCTCAGTTCAACCGTATTTCCCTCGGAGGGATCCTCTGATAATAGTGCTTCTGTAACCTCTGTTGGAATTTCTTCTTCTATGCCAACGGAATCAAGTAGTAGTTCGGCGGGCAGTCTAGATGTAACTTCTGCATCAAGCGCGAAAGCTATTTTTACCAATACTGAAATTTTGAATGCTATCCAAGCAAAACTGCAATTAGTTGCCGAAACTAAATTACGTGCTGATCAGGCTGCCTACGACGCCAGTGTTAATGGTCCACTAGCTTCTCAATGGGCTTCTTCGCAAGTTTGGATTGCGGAGAAACCACATCTAGATGCTGCTGACCGTAAAATAGAAGCTGCTAAAGCAGTTGCTGCAGCTAATGTTGCGCAAGCTCAACGTCTTGCTCTTGTTGTCCAAGCAAAGGCCATTGCCCAGCAGAAGGCTCAGGAGGCTCAGTTATTGGCTGCCCAAATCGCTGAACAAAGAGCAGCTGCGCAGCAACAAGCGAAAATACGGGCCATTGAGGAAGCACAAAAAGCACAAGAGAACCGAGAACTCGCCTCTATACAAGCTGAACAAAGAAGAGAACAAGCACTTCAAAAAGCAGAAGAGGCCAGACAAGCAGCAATTTTGAGGGTCCAGCAAGCGAAACAGCTCGCTCTTCTGAGAGCGCAACAAGCCAGACAGGAAGCACTTGCTCGTGCCGAAGAAGCGAGGATTAAGGCGGAAGAAGCTGCACGGAAAGCTCAAGAGGAAAGACAGAAACGGCTTCGCAAAGCACAAGAAGAACGCGAGAAGGCTGCTCTCAAAGCTCAAGAAGCGCGTGCAAAAGCTGCTCGTAAAGCCCAAGAAGAGCGTGAAAAAGCAGTGCGAAAGGCACAAGAGGAACGAGAGAAAACGGCTCGGAAGGCAGAAGAAGCACGCCAGAAGGCCGCAGAGGCGCTGAGAGAAGCGCGATTGAAAGCTGCGTTGCGTGCAGAAGCCGCTCGCGCACGTGCCGCCGAACGTCGCCAGAGTGCTCTGGCTGCCAAGATATCTCCTGAGGCAAGGGCGGCTGTCCATGAGAAGGCGCAGGCGGTTGTTACGGCTGCATCGAAGGCTTCCAGTGCTGCTCCAGGCGCGGAACGCGATGCGGCTATTGCTGCGCTGAAGCGCGCACGTCAGGAGCTCGAAGACACAGTCAGCGAAGAGGTAATTTTCATTCATATAATGTAGAACCTCGCTTATCCAAGGTAATGGGGGGAGGGGTCGCACGGATTAATGAATACCCAGGTAACTCGAGACATTTTTTATTACATCAATTATCTTCATACACATACGTGTGTACCATGTCACATTATCAGGGGTTAATATATCAAGTAATCAGTTTTTAATTTTTACTGTTTGAAATGATATTCATTATTTCAATTGTTTTTTCTCAAATTGATTAGATCATGAAAGTCTAGAATGCTACCTAGAACTGTGGAAATGATTGGATTTATATATGAAGTTGGAATTTTTTTCGGCGCAGGAGTGTGCAACACGGTTAACCGAGACACGATTAATCGAGGTTCTACTGTAAATATGTTTTAAACCATAGAAAATTTTATTAGTGCAAAAGCATACTTTCGTACTTTGGTAGTGTACAGGGGAACTCACGATTCTTTTTACGAACACACGAGCGTTCATAGTGAGTACGTGAAAATGAATTCATTCACTGTGTGCTATTAAATGGGAAAGTGCTCTTTTAAAAATATATTGTTCAGTATTCACAGCAGTATTATATTACTAAATGGCTTAACTTCTGGTCCATTACTTCACTATAAAATTGGATGTAAATTTGTTTCTAAATAGCATTATCTATAGCGACTTTTAATATACTTAATTATGTAAATAATAAGTATTTCTGCTTTTTGTACGGGAGATGTTTTTTTTAATTTCCTGATAATGTGACCCATTTCAAAACATTATTCAACACATGCTTCTGAATAAGAAACTGCTGAAAAATAGCAATTATTTTCCTTTAGGTATCAACATCACTTGCTCCTGAGAAGGGAGCCGTTCATAAATTGCATGACGTATCCTCGAGAAAGGGGGTTTGTGATATCTATACACTTTGGTACGGCGGAATAGGGAATTAAGGGCTGTAATGACCTTGACGTTGAGGAGACCTAATGCCCCACAAAATAAGAAAAAAAAGGAAAAAGGGAATAGAGGGTGATAGCCTAGGCGTGGCGTAACGAAGAGTTCAATAAAGTGGGAGTGCAAGGAAATGAGGAAGAAATATTTGAATCAAGGTTTCAAAATACTTTCCCGAAAGTAACAAAAACCTTTTCTTGGCGGTCGACGGGTGTGAGCAGCTCTGACGATACGTAATTATTGGGAGGGAAATTAGAAGGGGAGTATCATTGCAGGCAGTGGTGTACGCAAAAAAAAAATCTTGGAGGGGTCTTCAACCTCCGAATAATCCAATTAGGGGGCGGAGAGTCTCATGATCAGCAGTCCATATATTAGCCAAACATTTTAAATCATATAGTGCGTAATATAGTTGCAATACCAGAAAATACTTGAAATTTATGACTAGACCTACTATTTTCACCAATTCTAATAATTTAACTCTTTTTTGAGGAGGGAGCTTGAACCCCGGAACCCCTGCGTACGTCTGAGTGGAGGTGCGTCATTGAGGTTAGGCGGCTTTTAAAAATTGATATTTCTGGACAACCCCTACGCTTCACTCACTGAAATTCAAGAATAATTATGCATCGCAATTTCTGGGAATTTTATCATTGGTTTCTCTCTTCATTCCATGATCCCATTTCTCTCCGTAGGTTCCGTCAGAAGAACGAGACGCCGCTGCCGATCGCCTGCGAGCGCGCGCCCGCGCACAAGGTCTGCGCGAAGCTTCTTCCACTGAAGACGACGAAGACGACTTCGTGTGTCCCGCTGCAGGGCGTTATCCCGTACGCGGCAACTGCTCACGCTTCCACGTCTGCCTACGATTCTTCTGGGCGCACCGGCACTACGTCGGCGAATGCCCTGAAGGTTTGCAATTCAACCCTAACCGAAGAAGATGTGTACCTCCGGCTCTCTCCGAATGTCAGGCGATTGCGTCTACTGAGGATATTTCGGCCGAAGACGAGGATTGAAAGATATGAATATTGATTCATGAATCCACACAAGTTATTTATATGTTCGATGTAGGAAAGGCAATAAAATAATATGACAGAAAAGATTGTTAATTCAACCCTTCACATCTAAATTAGGTGTCTAATGTTGAAAATTTTGATGAAAAAAATTCGTTGATGTAATTTGCACATTATTTTTATTTCCATTATCAATTATTGCATGCATTATGTAAAAACTAAGATGCAACATAAATTGAAGATCCAGAATTAGTATGCACATGAATTTCATAAAAAAGTAATTCAACAATCAACTTGAAAGTCTTTAAATCTTTTTAATTTAAGATAGAGGAACAAATAATTGTTTTGGAACGCTTAGTATTCTCTTTCAAAACAATTATTTTGTTCTGTATGATTCTCAGACAGCGAAGAGTGAGTTTAATAAACATGTACCACAAATTCTATTTAATATATTCCTTGAAGATATTGATGCATTTATATTGAAGATTGATAAATTCATCATTATTTATATAATCCTATTTATTCATCATNGAACGCTTAGTATTCTCTTTCAAAACAATTATTTTGTTCTGTATGATTCTCAGACAGCGAAGAGTGAGTTTAATAAACATGTACCACAAATTCAATTTAATATATTCCTTGAAGATATTGATGCATTTATATTGAAGATTGATAAATTCATCATTATTTATATAATCCTATTTATTCATCATTATTTATATAATCCTATTTATTCATTATTTTTATATAATCCTATTTATTCATTTATTTATTAAACTAATTTTCATTAAAATCTCTTAAGTAGATTTTTGGATCTAACTTCGGTCCAAGCCCGGAGACCATTTGTACAGAATTTATTTTATAATTATTATATGATAATAAAAGCAATTTGATTTATTGGTAGAGAAATTAATATTGCAATGTATACACCTGGAAACTTCCTCTCGTGTGTGTAAAGTTATCTTCGTATTCCTGAGTATTATTGCATAGACTTATAGGGAAATAATATATTATAAAACTTAAATCACAAGAAACATAAATTTTCTCACCTTATGAATAATAATTCATTTTTATCGTTTTTTCCTTCAGTATTTCTTAATTTCCATCCAAATCTGTTTTAATGAATTCTCATAATCTAAAGCATTTCTTCAAACAGTATATAATTCAAGCAGTTTGTAAATATATTTTTTTGTTTAGAATATCACATTTGTGTTAATAGAAGTTAATACGTCGAAGGTACAATTGTTTAGTTCAGAAGTATTTAAAATTCAATTAGTTAAACAAGTAAAAAATTTATGAAATTTTGGATTACGAAATGAATAATATTTGAAGCAATGTCAAATACCAACGAAATGAGAGAAAAGCAATTCCTCACACTATTTTTATCAACTGGTTATTTTAATTTAGTGTCCTACAGAGCAAAAATAAACATTTCAGCAAACTCCTAAGATAGGAATAAAAGTAGTTCGGTATGTGTTGGTATATAACAGAATATCAACAAATTTATTTAAGAAAACACAAAGAGTTATTTTACAAGTACGTATTATTATAAACTATAGATTTTCTGAATATAATGTTCATAAATCGTAATTATTAGAAACGAGATTTATTATTTCAATTGACGCAGCACCTGGGCCTATTGAGAAGGGTAGTAGTTGCTCCTGCATATTTATATGGAGTATGCAAATTAGTAGGTAAATTGAGTTTTTACAAGATTCATTCACCTGATTGAAGGATTGCGGGTGGATTGAGGATTGGATGATTGGTGAATGCCGTGAGTGAATCAATGAGTTCCAGGACGACTGGGTTTTACTTGGATAACGTGACATTAAAGATTATTCTCTTAGAAACACCGCAAATATCTCTTAAGCGGATAAAGATGTCGAGAAGTGGTCTCCATTAACTTCGTGACGTATTCAAATTATTTCTAGCGTTTTTTGTTGATCAGAATTTTATGTGTTTCTAAAATGAAACATAATTTTGTCAGCGCTGTTTTAAACTCAGAAAAAGATGAATACCAATATATAACAATTAAAACTGAATAAGAAAGAAACATATTATTTCAATATGTCTGGTAAGTGACCAATAAAAGATTTTAAGGAAACAGTAACGATTCACAGCTTACCACCGAAGCCATTTGGAAAGAATTCAGGAACTACAAGTTGTGCGAGTTATAGAGAAAGTAAATTGCATATGATTTATTGAAGTTAGAGAAAATGAAATTCCAGGAGAAGTTGGAAAGCAAAATACAACACAAAGTAAATTTGCTCGTGTAACATATTTGTCAGTAGAAATGTCTCTTCATCCTGTAAAATAAGCCAACGTTTCGGAAAATGTATTTCCTGCCTTAGGGCGGTAGGTACACAAGAATACGCAGTTCAATTTACTGCAATACACAATGCAATTAATACTGATCTATCGATTCCGCAAACTACTTACACTAACACCCTCATATACGTATAAAATTTTACACTCTAATCCCTTACCATGCCAAATCTCCATGCAGAATTTACATTCCACTAGGTTCTCATCAATTTTCCAATACATAAATCTTTTGAATACATGACCTTCATTCAATAATTCATAAAAAATGAATTATTATTAGGGTCAATAATTACTCATCAAAATAGTATTATTTTAACTCTAGAATGTCAAGGTTTTTCATCGCATAGATCACAAGCTCGACAAAAGTATGAAATAATTTCTTTAATAATGGACACATCTTATTCTTCGTTATCTCTGATGATCGTGAATTCTGTGCTTCTTGGCGAGAGATTCCTCAAGTCTTCGAATCGAATAGTGACGAGATGTATGCTGCGGATGATGACGTAGCGTAGCTCCTCCACAGGACAGACAGAAGCCACGGTATGCAGTGACTGTACAAGTTAGCGGTAGATGGGAGTCCGTCACCTCGAGGCAGCGACGGGAACGTCATCAATCAACGGACGCAACGAAAAATCGACACGATTAAGGAAATAAAATAAATAAAGAAAAGAGTGAGACTCGTAATGACTAATGATACAGTTAAGATGGTCTACATCAGGGGTCGGCAACCTACGACCCGAGGGTCACCGAGTGACCCATTTGGTACTTTCAAGTAACCCACTTTAGTTCCGAAAATAAAGTATAATATATAAAAATAAATTATAAAACATAAACATGAAACAAACATTTTGAGAATTTAAAAAAATGAAAATAGATACTAAGAACAACATTTTAGTTCGAACTTCATAAATAAAGTTCATTCAACTATGTTTCTAATTATTTTCTTAATAAAATATATCATATTATTTATTAAAAGACTGTTTTAATACGAAAACATCTCTGACCCAAACGTCTCTTTAATACTTACATTTTGGTTGATTTTGACCTGCGGCCAAGAGAAGGTTGCCGATCCCTGGTTTACATAATCGCAACGAAAAATATATATTTTTTAAATATCCGATGGAAATGCTATCTTCAAGAAACCTCCTTCAAGAAGGTTAGGTCCTGTGAATCAGCTGATAAAGGCGGTAGCATCCTAGCGGAAACCCGAGAGTTCGACAATCTCGCAACGCTGGCATTGGCTCCTCAACCTTCACGTGGTCTTTACGCTCATACGATTATGTTACAGCGACGATGAGCGATGCGAGCAGAGAGAAGAGTGAAGCGGAGAAGCGAGCGTCGCGACACCGTTTATGTTGGAGCGACGATAGGAGTCATCGACACGTCTGCGCATGCGCGGATGCTCAAAGTCTCTCAGCCTACGTTCAACTAATAGTTCAACACAACCTCACAAAATTTACTTGTTGAAGTAATTACTATAGTGACATCGTCTGCTGTAGTTTAAATCCTTTTCGCCCTACAACGCGACTCTTCGGTAGACGCAACTCTTATCAATAGAAATTAAATATTCGTGTCACTTTGATTTGTTATAAATTCTGCTATCACTGGTCCTGGATGAAACCACTTTTCCGCCTCTTGTGCGAAAATCGCATCTTTTATAAAGTCGTATGTTTTCCTCCCTTTCTCGCACGATCTATCGAATTTGCCATGCATGCAAAAGTACATTCGTAATATTTTTCTTCCAATCCTTCACTACAATCGTTACTTCTTTTCCGTCCAATGATATACTCTTTTCTCGTCGCATTATCGCCAGTGTACAGCCATTTGGATACGCAAATCTATGGGTAGTACTCTGACCAAAACATTGCGTGTATCTCCAGACACTGTAACGCAAAGATGGGAAGTAACAACGCGTCCAACCCAAACGAGAGCTCTGGTTGCGGTAGATGGTGCTCGGTCAATAGCGCACCGCCATCATTCTCCTCGTTCTCATCGCATTCAACGGCAAATGTCGGCGACGCGACGCTGGCGGCGGAGGCTACGTGTTTTCGTTCCATCTGCATAAAGCTATTCGTTACGCTGTGACGCGCCGCGATGGAAAATATCTCTCCGATGGGACGACGGTCTGTGCGCTCGTTCGCGATAATGCGTGTACTTTCCGCGCAGGAAATATGAGCTCACCATCCCTTTCCTTGCTCCGCAGCTCATGCACGCTCAGCTCAAACGCGCGATCCTTTGGTCGCAATCATCGTCGTCGTCATCCTCCTCCTCCTTCTCTACGTCACCACCCCACATTCCTCACCCGTGCAGAGCATGTTGTTACAGAACTAGAGCGAATATACGTGTTGTCACTATATAATATTTGCCTTTTATATTGTTAATTACGAACTAGTTTCAAATAAATATCTGCTAGTTCAACCATTTAATCACCCGGGAATTGAACGAAACTAACACAGTACTGTACGATATTACAGCAATTCTACTATATTTACCTGAAGTCCTCGATAATATGACACGTACTACTTTCACCCATATGTGAGTTGTCGGCAAGTTTCACTCAGAATTAAATAATGTGAACATGATATCAGAACAGTTATTAATCATATATAATACACGTAACTCATGTACAATTCCCTACGAATATTGTTTGTACCAGCATGGTCAGGCGCGTCAGCATTGTCAATTGTCAGGACCCATGTAGTCAAGTGACATCCTTTTCAAATTAATGAGTCAAGAAGCTTCTTTTTTATGTTGTTTGTAAATGCTGTTATCTCGGAAACGAAAAGACGAAAGATGAAACTATATGAAGTCACCGAGATATATAATACTTCGAAACATCATTTCTGTGGTTTATTCCGACCGGTTACGCAGAAAAGAAACTAAAATATGCTGGGACCTTTCCATTTCATGTATATGATGATGATGATTACACTTCCGTTTTGTTGAGTTCAAATCAATCAACATACAAAAATCCTGAAGTTTATATATTCAATTTTAATTTTACAACCACAAAGAGATCCTTTTATTGGTTTTCAGATTTTGATCAAGATTACGATATCATGCCCCTCTTTACCTTCCGACCACCATCACTTTCAATTTCGCTACCCGCCAATTCCAGCTCCGTCAGCAACATTTCAACCACTCTCATCATCGGCCACCGACTTGAGCGCCGCCGCCGCCGGAAAAGTAATAAACAAAATATGCAAATTAAAGGGATAATTTCCCAGGGCGTACGCGCGAAGCCTGGCGTCATCCAGAGTGTTTCTTCGAAAGAGAGTGCTTCGCCGCGCTGCTGTGCACAACAGTGCAGCCCGCGCTGGCGTCTACTGTTTGAAATATAAACGTTTCCAAGTGACAGTAAAAAGGAGACTCTTTAGGTTGTTGAAGGATGCGTTCAGGTTAAAGAGAATGTATTACTCAAGTTTGTTTGTTTTATGGTTCCCGCGTCCCACGCGTAGAGATGCTGAACGCGGCCCATTTGTTTGAATTGGCTGCATTCGAAACAACTGTATCTTCCTGAAATGATGAGAAGCTTCAATTTTTGCATTTACTTTCAGAAGAACTCGAAAGGTGGTTCTGACCACCGTGCACAACTTCGGAACAAAGGACATTTGTATAACGCATTAGTACTTTTCGGAAGGCCAGTTTTTTAAATCGTATTTGGAGTATATATGATTTGAGTTCAATGTGGGATTTTAAGAATGACGTACAAAAACAAATAAGGTAGTAATAAGAGCTCCAACAAAATTAAAATTACGTATTGCAACCTATAGTAAGCCTCCTAACTTACATGTTTAGCAAATTGCATTATGCTTATGAATTCGTGTTAAAACACATTGTGTTAACACTAAAATATGGAAAGCAGTTTAAAATTATATCTCTAAAAGAAAACACAACTTTGAAACATTCGCTTAACTTTTTTTGAGGGGTTAACTACCAAGAGTTTCTGTTCCGTCTGAAGCCTGAATTGTCATACTTTATTCCAAAATTTTTTTGGATACTACTTTCCTTCAAACATACAATACGTGTCATATATATTCTAAATCCATACTCACAATTTTAGACTTTGTGGTGAAATCTCAGATATCGCATTCTTCGCGTCAATCCTACGTAAAGTACTAGTATTTGTGGCCGAAATACTAAACGTTTCTTTTGTCGTTGTGTGATACGTAACACGCTACATTCTGGCGACTGAACGACAAGGTATTAGTTATCGTAATGAGTAAGAGTATCAACATTTAAGAAAACCCGAAGCCTCCTTATACTTCGTAACATATTCTAAACTGCGAATGAAAGACATGGAGTTATTTCAACATTTATTGTATTAATATAACACACGTTAATTAATGAACATGGTTTGTATCACTAAGATGATATTCACAACATCTGATTGTGGAAGAGTTCGAATAATGATTGTTAATATCGTTAGAATCCTAATTACCAAATGCAATGTATGAACAGTTAAGATTTCAGATAGTTGACCTAATTCAACGCAGTATTTAATGCATCTTTATCAGAAACCATTGACAGCTACTGACTGAACTGAAAAGCCAGACACTGAAAACATTGGGACCATTTTTTTTTCCAGATGGACTATCCAGTGTTCAGTTGATATTGGCAGTGAACTCTTTATGAACGGCATGGCGCAGCGGTCAGACCGCCTTATCACTGCTTTCCAGGGTTGCTTTGAACGAAGGGTGGTCACCCGATTCTTCCCGGAGAACAAAGTACAGACGTCATCCCGCGACCTCCACTGTGTGAAAAGCTTTTAACTGTAGATATGATAATTACTAAAAGCTAACAGTATACTCCATCCATGGAAAATCCTGTTTTATAAAACAAGCTTATTTTGTCTTTTGTACTGCTAAGCATTGCTAAGCATTGCTAAACTCGAAACAGATAACGGCTTGCTATCGGTGGCCTTCACAAAAGACAGGGACTGGGGACATCATTCAAAGAATACCTTATCTCCGATATCTGTTTGGAACGGAGTATAAATTAGGACTTTGCTTCAATCTGGTGAATCTCTACGCGTTTCGAACGGTCGAAAATGTTTATGATTGCGGCGGACCGGGATTCGATCTTGGTACCACCTTCTTTGACCGCAGTTGTGATACCACTGCACTGTCCTCAGCTTCGGAAGTTGTGAGTTCAAAATCGCATCCGAGACTTAGTTACGTGTAAAAAGTGAATACGTGCTTTCAACGTTGGATATTGTCTGTGGTCACTGCTGTAGTATTGGAGGTGACACAGTTTCACCGGAACAGGACAGGCAGACTCCGAACCCGGGCGTTGGGAGTCGAGGCGGATGGTCCAAAGACAGCACACCTTTGGCCAATGCAGTAAACCCGGCTTCGAGTCCAGGTCGGTTGCGATTTTCACCTGACTGAACACGATGCAAACACCCCTCCCCGAGTAGGTACTCGGAAGTTGAGAGTTCACAATCAAATTATTGTTCGACGGTGCCTTAAAATTTTCAAAACTCAGGAGAAAAGGTAGTTGATAAATGTGAGGAAAGGGAGAATCGGAAGGGCGCTTGTCGTTCTTAAACGTCAAAATGCGGGAGCTGACAGCCGTCGAGAACTGTTGCGTGTGATAAGAAATTTGTCAGCAATGCAAAAACATTTGTCCTCTGCGCGGCCAGATGTCATTAACTATGGGAAGACAATAGTAATATGTGCGACCTGGGTGACTGAGCATCGCATCGGTGAAAATTACGTACGTCACGCTTCTAACAATACTGGAAGCGTTTGCATCATCAATACTATCCATACCAACACTTGGGGCCAACGGTTGATTCGTGCAATTGACCGGTTATCGGATTCGGACTGTAAGTTCAGTGATTCGTAGAGAGAGTTAGGGGGTTGCCAAATGTCATAGGTTTTTAAAATTCGCACTAAATGTGGGAAGTGTGGCAGGATATTTCAAAACTAATTTAACGAAGTTTGTCAGAAATTGATTTAAAAATTCTTCCTCATTATGGGACAATTTGACCTGGTACTGCACGGAGCATACACAAGAAAAATATAAAGCTTCTGTAAAATACTCCTATGCGAATAATATGACATCAGAAATGGCTATTTGATTTTGAAACATCATGACACGATCAAATTCATTATAATTGTCAAAAAAATAGAATATTGATGAACTCATGTTGATAAAAGGAATGAAAACGTAGTCACCACCTCAGATTTCGAAATTTCAATTGTGTTATTGAAGTTTCTTAATGAACAAAAGCAGATTCAATCAACCTCATTCTCATAAATATATGTTTAATGAAACAAATAAAAGTTATGTTCTAAAATTAATGAAAATTTTGAATATTTTTAGCAAACTAGTTTTTAATTATTGAATAATATAATGTAGAATTATGTGTCAGAAAACACTTCTAAATTTAGTATAATTTCATTATGTATCAAAAATATTTAAATAATATTCATCCGGAACAAATAAGTCAATGGAAGGCTCTTTTTGATGCTCCCAGATAAGAGTGAAATAAAGATTCTCCTGTCCTGGGTAGTAAATAACATATTCTTTACATCAACCCAAAATTGAAGATCATTATTTGAATAGCTTATTGAAACAGTAAAACACGAAGGAAAGTTTTAGAATGAGAAATTGAAAGAAATATTTTCCCCATTCAATTTGGTACGCTATGAATTTTGAGATGTTAGAAATAAATGTACAATTGTGCTTCTGATCTAATTCCTTCCAAAGAAAATTCAACTTGGAGACCATTAAAAAAGAAAGTCTTGAAACTTGGAACGTACGTTTTAGAGCAGAAGATTGTGAAAACAAGACGTCTTTCCGAAAACTTGAGATTTGTCTTCCCGAGGGAACAATTCTACGTTCTCAACTTATAAAACCTTGAAGTATGATGAGATATAGCACATCAACGTAGATGGTTGGTCTCATGGAAAATACCTACCAACTTTCTCAGTTGAAATTAAGACGAAATGAAAAGAATAAACCCAAAAGTTGTCTTCCTTTCTCTTCGGGTTTCTGTACGCTTCATCTGCTTCTCCGTCCATACATAATCCGTAACATGTATCATATATGATTACAAACATTTATATAATTTATTTAATTTCGCAACGAATTCACTCGCAGGAAGCCGCGCAGGCAGAATTCTCGCTTCCGAGGCAAGAGACAACGGCGATGGAGCGCCTGCACCATTTCATTAAAAGGTTTTTAGAATCTAAACCATTCACACAAATTTTACGATTTAAAGACTTTTTTAAATATATGGTAAATGCACAAAACAAAACAAAACAAAACCTATTAAATTTGGTAATTGATTATTTCCTTCTTAAACTATTCTCTTAATTTGAAGTGTTTTAACACTCCTATTTTTAATAACGTTCTTCCGTTAACTTAAGGAAACCTTACACATATGCTGTGGCGGACTGTGAGGCGAACAATATTGCCTTTCATACTTGTCATCTATCTCTGACCGTTAAGGCGGCGTTAAAATTATAGTTAGTATATGTTTATCCTGGACATGTAAACGATCTCTTTGCCGAATTTCATCACGATCAATTCAGTGGTTTAATCGTGATTAAGTAGCAAACAGACAGACACACTTTCCTGTTACGCATTTATATATTAGCATGGACTAGAGTTGCACATTCACTTTTTTTCTAAAAAGCAGAGCTATACTTTTAATCTGATGCTTTTTTTTGTGGGGCTTTAGGGCTCGTCAACATCGAGGTCATTAGAGCCCTTAAAACGTGTACAGGTAGGGAANTTGTATAGGTAGGGAAAATGCAGTTACGCACTAGGGAGAGCCAACATGACTCTCCCCGCGTGTGGGACTCGCCGAATGACTCAGCCATACCCACTAAAAACCCTCCTGAATTACAACTCAAAACTCAAATCCCAACATATCTCAAGACTTTACTAAAAACATTTTAAAAAAAGAAGAGAAAAGAGGAAAATGAAAGATACATTAGCCCTAATAGCGTCGGGATCGAAAAGAACAAGAGGTGACCAAGGGAGGTCAGAAAAGAGAAAGGAAGGAGCATGGCACAAGTAAGTGGGAGTAATGCCAGACTCAGCTCGGGGCCCCGTGTTCGCCAAACACGTACTTACTAGATGTAAGTCCCCTGGGGGGCAATCTGATGCTCAACTCAGTAATTTAAACAAATGAATAACTGTTTTGTTTTCTCCAATGAATTAGTTAACTCAGAATACCGAAGGTTAAAACTTAAACAAATTTTTTCTTACTGATTTGTCTCCTCTATAGCACGGAATCTTCAGTTGCATCGGAATCTTAAACGCTTGCACATGTCAGCCGGAGGTGTGCGCTATCTACTAATGAATCAGAGTAAACTTGACACCCGGAAAAAAGATGCTTTTTTCCCCATCCTGGCCCGGGTTTTTCTCCAGTTTTCCTCCGGGTAGTGGCGAATTTTTTCATACCCGGAAATGTTATTAGTAATCTCGAATTACATCTACGTTTCATTTTGGAAAAATAAATTGTTAACAATACGTATTTGGTTTAAAAAAATTTTTTTAATCAAATTAATTATTATTAATTTAGTATTAAATTATTATTAATTATTACATATGCCACTGCCCTTGGGCCCTTGATCGGAATTAATGGGATGGTCCCTTGCTTGTTTCCTGAATGTAACGTAGTTTATTATACCCCACGTGGTCATACGCAGTTTGGAACTGCTTTTTTTTTTACAATGAAGGTCATATCCACTGTCACTTCACCACGACTATTGATGTCTAACTGACTCATTAAGTTTTTTTATATCATTAGTTCATAAACGTATTAGAAACAAAGTTTTTATATTTCATATTAACATGTTCCATCAATGTTAATCACACTTTGCACTTCACGCTGAAGTATCCTAAAATATTATTCAAAGATTTATATAAAATCATAATTACTTTTCTTGATTTGGATATAACAGACGCTCGATTGAAATCATTTTCTTAATAAATATTATACCATGTAAGAAAGTAACTATATTTACATTAAGCAAACTGTGGCGAAGCATCCCTAATCTACTCTTACTTCTGAGAGTTCTCTACAAAACCAGTATGAAAAGGCGGATCAATGCAAATAGCTGTGTCCCCTTGTGATTCTAACATACTGGCACCTATCAGATAAATAATTAAACATTAAATCTTTAGCAATTCCTCTGTCACCACAACACTCCAGTTTAAACATGAGTTTACTATGGTTGACAGTGTCCAAAGCTTTGGTTAAATCCAAGAAGACACCCACTGTAGGTTTGCTCTTATCAAGACTAGAGTACAAAACCTCTGTTACATGCGCATGTGCTTCCACACTTCCCCTCTCTGACGTGAAACCAAACTGTTTCTTATCGATAATACTATGTTTCTAAAAAAACTTAGGAAGTCTAGTACACAATATTTTTTTTTTAATTTACTTAGGTTTGATATAAGGGAGATTGGTCTGCAGTTGCTCATTTTATACTTAGACTCTGATTTAGGAGTCGGAACTACTTCAGCTATTTTGAAATGGTCAGGACATATTTCAGTTACAAATATTTGATTAATTATGTGGGTAATCGGATAACAAATAATGTTTTTGACTGATTCCAATGTATAGCTACTTATACCATCTATTCCTCCAGCTATATTGCCCATGTTCCCTATAACTTGCAATATTTCTATATCGTTAGTTGGAAAGAGACTGATCGAACTCTGACGGAGTTAATTGGAAAATTAGGTGTGTTATGTACAAGATTTGGGGTACAGATTGACTCAGCAATCTTTACACCAACATTCCCAAACAAATTCATTGAAAAGTATTAGCAATTTCCTTCTTGTCAGTAATTACTAAGTTATTCTCTTTAAGTTCATTAACTGGTGTTGGTTTTAACATTTGTATTAATTTTTTCATTTACATATTGCCAGGTTTACTTTGAGTCAGCATTCTGTAGTTTTTTTATAATCGTACTTCTTTTTAGCTTTATTCTACAGTTTCTTAAGAATTTTACAATAAGTAACAAATTTCTGCTTATATTCAGGATCATTTGGATGATCTTTTCATTCTTTATAAAATTTAACTTTTTTGTTACATGAACAAATAAGTCCTTCTGTAATGCACTCATTGCGAGGTTTATTTTTCTTGAGTACATTCTTTTTGATCGAGCAATCAAATTGCTGAAAGTTTGTATAAAAAAGTTAGAGGCTTCATTTGGGTTTTCAACTTTAGACGCTACAGGCCAATCCTCAAGGGAACAGAATTCTTGCAATTTCTTATAATTTATCAATTTGATGCAAGTTTTGTTTTTCTTTTTGAGACTATCAGTTCCAAAATTAATTAATACTGGACAATGTTAGTTGAGTGGATACAATAACCTAAATGATTCAATGTTCAAATCAGATTTTACAGATCAGTAATATCCAGGAATATTAGCAAAACGAGGTTTTGTAACAGCCAAGCTTCCGAACAGACAACATCAGGTTTTCTTTGTAGTTTTTAAGTAACATTTCCAGAAGAGTAATGTTACAATCAATGCTTCTGACACTTTGTGTAATATAGCTATGCCATTCACATTTAGTGAATTTTATTAACAAAGTAAATATAACCACTGAACTCACTCAGATTACTAGTTTGAAAATCAAGACCCATTATGTAAAAGAATACAGTGTTCTTGATCTCGCTTTGTCCATTTGGAGCTTGTAGTATCCACACTCAGTAGATCCAGATGTATAATGTCAGACATCAAAATTTCTACATTGTGAACTATTAACCAGAGCACAATTAATGCATTTTAGCACTAGTACAAGATTTAACGCACTAGTTAAATTTAACGTAGTAAGTTAATTTCTCTTTAATTTTTACAATAAAAAAAAAGATTCGATGGTGGATTGACTTATCTAGTTACGTACTGTTTTTTCGGAGAATAGGGTTTAATGAAACCGTCTGGATGTCTAAATGCTTCTCTTCTCAATGTGTCCAAGCGACTATTGAAGCATAAATCAACAAAAATAATCTCATTCACATTTTACTGGCTCATGTCGAATGCTAATGCATTGTATTCGTTCATACCTGTATAAATTTTTAACATGTGTATTAATATATTTGGCAATCGACGAGAAAATTTCGCGTTTTCTATTTCTGAGATTCTTTTTCGACTAGTCATTTCTCTACCAATCGCATAAGTCAAATTACTTGAATGCTAAAAAGACGATTTATTTGAATTACTTGAATGACAAACTATATACATGAATGTGATAACTTTCGGTCAGGTGAAAACGAGAATCGAACCCGGGACTGCTGCTTTGATCGCAGGGGTGTTAACCACTACACCACCCTTTCGCCTTCTACAACTGTAAACCACTTCCACCCAGACCTAAACCCCGGAAGACCTGAGACATCCCCATACAGGAAAGTGAACCAGGCGGCACACTATGCTATGTGCACTTTATTACCGGTTTCACACGCACCTACGTGTTAAGGTTCGTTATGTGCATATTTCTTCCGTGTAAGTCTGGGTGGAAATGGTGTACAGTTGTGGAAGGCGAACGGGTGGTAGTGGTTAACACCCCTGCGATCAAAGCAGGAGTCCCGGGTTCGATTCTCGTTTTCACCTGACCGAAAGTTATCACATTCTTCTCCACGTGTAGGGTTCGCGGAAGAAATATGTACATAACGAACCTTAACACGTAGGTGCGTGTGAAACCGGTAATAGTATTGACTGTTACACGTAAGTTGGCTTATCAGTCAATGAGAAATAGGTAGATCGTCACAGAAAATTATAACAGAACGTTATTTCTATTATTTCTAAAAATTGATTTATGACAGTAAACATTATATTAATAACTTTTAATTAACACTGCTTCTTCGGTTTTCATATCTACAGATATCAAGCTAAGTAATTTCTTCATAAATTAATTAATGTGGGATTTGCATATAGCGATGAGTGATATAAGTACGTACTTTTCACACCATTTTCATATCTTATATCATATTTTATACTGCTTTTCAGTACTCATTTTTACGATGGCATATCAATACCGCACAAATATTATTTCTGCTTTGGCTCATTACATTACAGATTGACAAATACAATGATGTAACGGAAAATAATACATTGATGATAATTAATGCCGTTTATCATAACTGTGTTTAAGATCCGATTAAATGGAAAGCCTCGTTCTCAGACTAAGTTCAGTCATAAATAATAACTTCCGTGCACATTGAACAGTAGCATCTGTCTGCTCAAGATTCGTCTTAAAGGGCTTAAAACATACTGTGCCGTTCTAGTACATAAATGATTATTATTTGAGTTCCTCATGATTCTCACCATGAGCTCAGAGAGACTGGTCTCTTTACACGCGAAATCAATAATCTATCAAAAAAGTAAATGACTAGGGAAAATGTTTTTTCTCTTTCAGTCATATGACCACTTTGCATTTTTACGGAGTTATTACTAGAATCTCTTTGTCTTTCTTGTTTTAGACTTCGGACAACGTCTCTTTGCCGTCAGCAACTCTTTTTTCTATCCCAATCCAGGGGAGGCGGACGTATTATCTCTAAACTGATGTTTTATGTTTCTATTTCATAGTTTCTTTTGGATGTTTTCTCATTGATTTCTCCCTTCCTTGAATTTTCCCGCCAAAACCCTTTTTGGGATTGTAATATATATGAGAGAGAAAGAGCAAAATGTATTAAAGAATATAGGGCAAGATGCATTTGGAATATCAATAAGGAGAAAAATTAATATGTAATAAACTAGGCATTGTCAGGTACGTTCAATTTATTTATTTATTTATTTATTTATATTTTCATTAAGTTGTAGCTCTTATCTCTTATTCACAGATTCATTCTACACTAATTTGTTGCTCTGTGTCCAATACACTAAAAATCTTTATTATATTTCAATTAATTTCAAAATTTTCATAATTTTAACAAATTTCAAATTTTCATAATTTTAACAAATTTCTAGTTTTCTTAAACTTAACAATAAATTCTTGTATTTTGCATTCTTACACATTGTTTATATTTTTTGTATTTCGTTTTATTTTAGACTGAAGATGCCAACTAAGCTGGCGAAAGTACTATCTGAATAAATATTTCACTAGTACACAACACATCTTTCGTTTATTCTTAGGAATTGAATGAGTTATATGTTCGGTGTCACCGAGCGATGTTAGGAGGAAGCCACGGAAGAAAGTTGGCAAGAAATTGAAGAAAACATTTATTTGAAATTACTGGAACATAATTCACATTATATAACAAATAGCGTGGCTGCGTGACTGGTGCTTCGCAAAAATGTCCAATATGCATGGTGGCAACGCTGTGCATTATTTGAATAATTCATAGATAGCTGTATAAAAAATAGTTTGTTTGTTGGTCGGGTTCCAAAATTTACATGAATCCTAGTATACCAACCTGAGATGTGATATCGTAAGACATAAGAGTCGAAAACAAGAAACAAATTAGGAGAATGATTTATCCTAACCTATTCAGGGCTTTATAAAATATTTTTTCTTACAGCACAATTATTCTGGTGCTATCCCCTCTCTACTACAAGGGGAACTTTTATGAACCAATTTTTTTAAATTATAAAACTGCTTAGAACCCATTTTCTTTTAGCGACTCTCTAGAAGATCGAAATAGTCTGTTAGTTTGTTAATTGGTAAAAAATGGTTAATTAAGAAATTGACGATTTGTGTACATGGGTTAAGAGATTTTCCACATGATATGACTAATAGAAAATAAATGGTAAGAATTTAACTTTTGGATTACGTTCTTCTAGAATTTTGATCCGTAATCGTTTTAAATTTGTTTCATATCAAGTAACATAGTTCTATTTAACATTTCTTGCTAATAGAGAATTTTTCCTTACTGCACAATTTAGGGTTTTGTTTTGCCGTACTTCACAAGTTGATATGAAATGCGTATTGAATATGTTAAGGTAATGATAACAAGTGTTACTCTTCGTAAAGTAATCATAATAATCGTAAATATTGTTATATATTTTACGTAGAATAAATTAAGAATTCGACTATTTAAAATAAATACTAATGAGCGAGTTTACGCTGTAATATGATTAAACGTGTTCAAAAATATTTTTGCTGTATATATTACATATTTCATATAAGTTTATGCATACCGGTTCTGGTCTGTCACAGACATCATGCTCACTAATTGTGTGTATTTCTGGAAAACAAAGGTACTTAATACATAAGTACAACGGGAAAAAATTAAGAATAATAACAATACAGTGCCGCAATAATCTCAATTTCAAAACAAAATACAATTTACTTCTTTTTATTTCGAATCAAAATTTTCAGAATTTTTTAACAGTGTATGAATAATTGCAAAGTAATGAAGTTACATTTGAAAACTATGGGAGAAGTTGTAACACTAACGGAACGCATGTCCAACTCCGAAACTCCAGATTACAATGCGCTAAGAAATAAATAATTGAGGACCAATGGCTAAATAGTTGGGGCGTTCTCCGAAAATCCGGACAGAAGCTCTTAAGAGGGCGAGGGACAAGTGTGAAGAACAGTTTGAGACACTCGAAGAATTCGCAAGAGCAATTGTGTCCACCAAATTCAAGCACTGTCGGACTTGAAATCACCTCTCTTTTTCCTATTTTGAAAGATTAAGTGAGCCATTAAAAAGTTCTCCTCGTTCAATTTTGCCCATGCATCGTGAAGAAGAATGAATGAAACATTAAGTATCCCCATATATTTCAAAGCTTTAAAAACTTGATATTTTGTGTAATTAATACATTTTAATAGAACTAAGTTTGTGATCCGTAGACATGTTCTATCTGACTTAAGTTATATGATACAAAATACATACAAAAGCGTCGCCATCTTCTTAGACGTTTGAATTTATTATTGCTTCCGTGTATTGAGTCCCACGCGAATGATTATTCGTATTTCGAAATTACAGAAAAATATTTGATGTTAAAAAAATGAAAAATGTAACGTGGAAATTTTTTAAGGTTATTAAGAATTTATTGTGCCCGATAATAATATTGCGCGTAGACGTTTCATGTCAGATTCATTGTGATAGTATGTTCCGTAACGAAGCCTTCGTAGCGATGGACATGAGGAAAACATTATTTCCGTATCTGACATCACTAGAGAATTAACTACTTCTGACTCATGAACAGAAAAGATTTTCAGGGGATTAGTATTTTCAGTTTAACATAATAAACTTGAAATATTTTAGAATCATCTATAATAGCGTAATGAGAGCATATTCACGCCATTATACACATAAGGTAAATAACGTCTCAAAATTATGAAACATTACTTTTATTCTAATAATCTTTTGTGGAATAGAAATGTAATAATTTGACTATGTGAAAGTGGAACGGTCAATGTGATTTTTTTCTTTGAAACTTACATCTCCTTGGTACAAAAGACCGCATTAAGAAATTCGCATTTTAATATCACCCTATTGTAATTTCTCGAGGTTTTGTAATGTTTAAAACTTTTTAAGAGTTTTTGTCTCAATTTTGTGAGCTCTGAATTATTTACATGAGAATACTATTGCCTCCGAATTCCACCATTATGATCATTCAAATTCAATATTTCCTTGGTCGCAAATCACCAACATCTAAATCATTCATGTATGTCCTTTATTTGTCTGCTTTGTGAAGTCACCTCACATTTGTTGTCTCACATTTTGTTCTGTCCTCGCTTCTTCTTCTCTCCTCTTTCTTCAATATATCTCTTATCGTTCCTATCTCCTTCTCATACTCTCTGAACCGTTTAAATATTTCTTGTCTTTATCATCTCATGTTCACTCCGTAAATTCCATGTCTCTTCTTTTTTCGAGTACCTTATATATCTTGTCCATATTTTTTACACTTTCATAACATATGTATGAAACAGTATTTGTCGATACCTTGTTTCTGATAAATAGTATATTAAAATTAAATTGACACTGAATGGTCAAAACAACTTTTGACCCATACGAACTATCTTATCCTTTGCTACATTACGTATGCACAAAGAATATCTCTGGTTAAGTGTTTTCGTGGTCCAGTGATTTATGAAAAAGTATTTTCTAAACTATGATCTGAACGATACATAGTTTACATTACTTAATACCAAGTCTGTATAATTATTGTACGTTCAACAATTTCTCTCAACTATTTGACCCTTTGACGCGCGCGAGATTTGTAGTTTCAGGAAGTATTTCTCGCATCAGCAATTGAATTTTTGTAATTAATTTTACTCATTATGATCTCTACAGATTGAGTCTACCCACTAAAATTACATCACATGTGTTAAAAATGAACAAAATGAATTCAAGACTCAATTTTAATGCTCACTCTTGATAGTTATTCCGATGTGTGTAAATTTGGGCATATAACTTAGTTCTTAATCTATTACTGATCATCTTAATCAATCAATGACAGACATAAAAATACGATAATAACCTCTCTACGGTCAGTATAGATTTGAAATATGCATTTGAGAGTGTAGAATGAGGTGACATTATTGAATGTCTTTTAGAAAATAATTTAGAACCAGAATTAATAAGACTGATTAAATCTTGTTTTCAAGGTAGAGAAGTCTTTTTGGAGATAGGGGGAGAAAAGGTTTTCAAAGACTTAACACAAGGATGTCCTCAAGGATCACACACCGGGCCAATATATTGGAACTTATTAAACAAGATTATAAACTTTTTGACAGAGATAAAGGTGGAGGTCATCGCCTACGCGGATGATATAGTATAATTTGTTGCAGACGAGAGTTGGAAAGGGCCTTGACATAATGTATTGAAATTAACCGAGAGTATAATTTGACCATATCAAAAGAAAAAACCAACATGATAATTTTCGGCATGACAGGAAAAAAGAAGGAACCCGATTATTAGAAGAGGAGATTGGCGCGCACAAATCAAGGGAAGTTAAGTATTGAGGAATATTGATTGATGAGAAATCGTTATTTTGCAAACATTTGGACTATATAGAGCAAAAAGTTAAACGAATGATGTATTAACTCTTACGAACAGGAATAAACAAATATGCATTGGAACATTCAGAAGTAAGGAAATTATATAAAAATGCCATAGAAAATATTATGACTTATTGTGCAAGTATTTGGGGATATCGGTTAAAAAATATATGGAGAGAAAATTAGAGAAATTACAGAGATTTGTTTTGGTGAATTGGTGCAGATGTTATAAAACGCTCTATACAGAAGCCTTGCAAGTTGTTCTAGGTATAGCATCTATCGAAATAACAATTATGGTACGGGAACTTCGATATCGATTAAGAAAAGGAGAAACTGTAACGATAGATGGGATGAAAATAAACAAGATGATTAAAGGATAGAAAGGAAAATGCACAAATGTTGGGACATACGATGAAGAGTGACAAAAGACGGAAGAGCTTTATACCAATGTATGCTTAATACTAGTCTTGCATGTGTTAATTGTTTTTGGTTTGTATCTAATAAATATGTCCTCGAATTTATTACCGGTCCTGGGAATTTTAATTCTAATTTAAAAAGGGTTAAGTGACTTGAAACTAAGGGATACATGGATAGATACAAAAGGAAAATTCGACTTCACCTCAAGATTTTTTACAGAAGTTGGGATGATAAGGGATGCATTAAAAGAAGCTGAAAACAAATAGTAGAAGCGAGGAAAGGAAATAAGTAGGAAATAGTTGGGGAAATAAATTTTTGATAGATATGTTAGGAAAGATGTAACACTTGTATTTGGCAATAAAACCCTTGTATTAGGAATAAGATACAGGGGCTGTACAGATAACTAGTAAAATAAAATAAAAATATATCTACCAAAAAACCCAGTAAAGAACATAATGTGATTTTAATACTCATCATCTATAACGATTATAGTCTATCATTTGCTGAATGGCATTTCATTTTCATTTTTTACATAGCAGCCTCTCATTCTCCCCCGATTTCATCTTTTCTCAGAACGTCTTCTCCAGTTTCTTGTGAATAGGTACGGCTTCTTTGTGTTCTGAAGAAAAATCTCTTGAAATCTCATGAGAGTGGCATAAAGAGGACTCTAGCCAGTTGCCACGGCATCTTCCAGTAAAATGCAAACAACACAATCTTCCACATCTTCACTCCATTTGGAACGATCTCTCCAGTTTAAATTCTCCCTTTGCTTCTTCAAGATGCATCTACTCAGGAATAAATGTTTTAAAGTTTAACAGACAAAGATGTTAAAGAAACCACACCGTAAAACATCTTTTATCTTAAAAAAATAGTTTTGTATCAACGTTTTAGTGAGCATTGTAATGTATATTCTGTTGAAGATATCATCGTAACTTTATTTTCTAAAAGTCATAGTTTGCTTTTGATACTTTTGTCATCAAGCAAAATTATTCATGTATTTCTTTCGTGTAAATAATGTTAACTCAACATCAAAGGCGGATCTCGACAATAATCAAGGTTAACCAGGGATCATTTTTGTTTAATTATTATGATTTTACAACACAAATTTTATAAATGTTACCTTTAATGAAATTCAACAAATAAATAATTAAAAATTAACAATCCTGTATTATTAGTAACAATAACCATTATTTATTAATGTTATTAACATTTATTATCAGTTTTATGAATATGGTATTATTAGTCATTAATATGGTGTTTTTAAAATTTATCAATGTGGTATTATTAATAACAATAACAATTATAACATAACCATTATTAATAACAAAATAACAGGTAACACTTAACCCCCTTAACCCCCCCCCATAGATCCACCACCACCACTGCTCAACATAATCGTTAGAGGGCAAGAATATTAACATTTTCTCTCCCTTTTTAACCTTCAATTTTCAACTTATATCACTAGCATTATCAACTACATTCTTTTCCTTTTTTCACATCAATAATACCTTTCTCTTTCCATGTATTGAATGATGAGTTAACGACTGAAAGTTGTGAGAAGCAGTTTCAAATAGGAGTAATACATGACACGACGAGACAGGGTGCAAATCACAATGTCATGAATTATTGGAACACTTTGATCAATAATACATGAAATACAATGCATGTCAGAAGCATACGAAAGTGTGTCCTACGAAGTGAAATTTTTTTTATTGCACCCATTTTTGTGGTAATTTCAATAGGTATATAAATGATGAGAGGAAGATCTTTCAGGCCTGAACCTTTCATATTTTAAATTTTACCCCAGCGGTCATAATCAGAGAAACTTGGAAATCACAGTCACACGGGTGGATTCGTTAATCAACCAAATATCCATTTGCGGAAGGCAATAAAAAATATACCTGTCCTGATCTAAACAACTCCTTCATAGAAAACTATTCAATGGGCCATACACGGAAGACTGAAATACAAAAATTAGTATCGTTATGTCTAAAAGAATTGCATACCTCACAAAAACCAGAAATGTCAGTACAACGCATGAGTTAACTATAAAAGAATGGAAAACTACTAAAAGTCTCTTCGAAAGAATATTGTCCAAGTTTGTTTCATTGCATGGTATTCGGAGGATTATCTAATTATTATCAACTAAACATTTCCTGTTCTATTTAGTACGTGTTTAACTGAAGAAGTGAATGGAAAATGATTTTTCTCACGACGAAAACAGTTTTGAGGAGAAACTTTCTCGTAAATCGTAGAAATACCAACGAGAAACTGATAAAAATAAAACCAAATTAACAATTGCGGTGGGAGATGGCTGGGATAAACAAGGCTGGGTCAAACACTGGAGTATAAGAAAAAACGTCGAGTTAAGATGAAACGCTTGTCGATGGGGAAGAGAAAGAGAAAGAGAAAGGGGGCGGAGCGACATTTAATAGGGTTCAAGGCATTGGGGAGCATGAGACGATAGGACGAGGTGTCTTGGGAATGGAGATACAAGAGGTCTAATCCGGATCATCGCCGTAATGCGGGAGCGCGTTGGATTGGAGACCCGTTGTTGCGACGAAACTATTGGAGGAGAAGGACTTCAACTGCCCCTTTCAGCGGTTCCGCGAAGGGGAAGGGAAAGGATAAATAGGATGGGATGTTTAGTTCATTTATGTGAGGAATACAGACTGAATGATGAAAATAATTTGAAGAAGCAATTTAATTACTACGTTTAATACATTTTTTTTTCAATGTTCAAAACCTTTCTCAATGCAATGAAGGTTAGAGACGAAAATGCTAACGATGAAATGCTATCTTCACGTAAGTCTTCTAAACAATTTCCGAGTTTTAGGAACATTGCACTAAGTAACATGCAACGAAGGAAATTACATTCTAGAAAAGTTAACCAACATAACATTGGATTGTAAATATTAGACAAAAATAAAAAAGGGTTATTTGAGAATGACATATGACAAACAATATGTACAATTACAGTATCAAAAAGTGTTATTAACATTCAATCAGTTCCCACTAAACAGTGACTAATGTTTATTTAGAAGTGATGACAAAAATATCTGGCTGAGTAAGACGAATGGCTTAAGCCGGGTAGCATTAAATGGATACCGTAAAAGGGATGACATTAGATGGACGGCTGAAGAAAACCGCACAAGATGGATGGTAGCAGATGAGACAAGACGTAGAACAACATGAATTAATGTATCGGGGCAAAGGACTTGGGAGTGGTGCTGGGGTAACCGGGCATCCGAGCAGAGTTCGTGGTAACATTCTGCGCCGGTGGGCGGGTAGCAGAGGTCAAAGGCAAGGAAGGCTCAGGGATTGGGATTGGGGTTGGTGGTGGCAGCTGTGCGAAAGCTCTGGAGTGGTGGGGATAAGGAGAGGAGGAGTGCGAGAGGCGCCAACCAATGCTCTCAGCATGGCCATGATCAGCATGCATACTGCGCAGACTGTTCGCCCCTCGCGGTCGTTACCTTTCCCCTTTCCTTACATATACTTTCACCTTATCAGAATTTGCAGTGGTTGAATGTCTCTTCCGTTTTACCTTACTTCCTTATTTACAGTCTTTTGCTAAATCCATTTCATATTCCACCAACCTGGTTCTACCTTTCTTTCCATTTCCTACACTCTCATCTAATTACGCAATTTATACTCACATCCTCTTTCTCCATTCTCCTCCTCTAACTATTCATTTCTTCTTTTCAATATTCTTTCTTCTTGTTTTTTTATTTTACAAAACATTCCCTTCAACCTTTTTAAAATATTTATTGGTCAGTTTTATCTCTATCACTCCGCATACAATGTAACCTGGTGGATCATCAACTCCCACTCTGAACCTTTCTCTCCATCAAGTGACTCTCTTTCCTCTCCTCTCACTCCACGTGCATCGATAGACCATTCTGCTCATTCCTCAACAGATGCTTCCGATGGACGAATGTTCAGCTTCACCTCGCCCCTTTTATTCTGCTTCATCCTCTCCAGAAACGTGATCATCGAACGATCCACTTCACCTCGTTTCCTTCTTTCCTTTTCTCCTCTCTTTCCTTCCATTTCCCTACATCGCCTCGTTCTTCCGTTCGCAGCCCGCTTGTGAAACATTTTCGTTCCACGCAGTGTTCCTCCTCCCTCCAGAGGCACCAGATTGCATGTGCCACCTCCACTCTCCAGAATTATTCATAAACATTTCTCCCCGGCGTCAGAATCGTTTCCCAAAAATTAAAAAGTTTTTTGGGCGGATAAATAACGATTCAAATGCAACGTGCGTGTTAATGAACGTGGAATGTAAATGGAATGCGTGTTTTGGCTAATGATGATGTGCAGATTTTGTTCTGGAAGTTACAAAGCGGTAGCATCATTACTGCAATTGTTATGTGGTTTTTGCACATTATCAAAACAGCGGTAAATACACAACTTTCTCACGATTGAGATGAAATTTCTTTTTTGAAAAATTATATAAATAAAATATCATTAATAATGTAAAAAAAGATCATTGTAGTGTTCAAACCTTGTACTCAGTATTTTATGTAGGGTGATAATTAAGGGAGGCATCACTCTATCATTGCATTGTATTTTATAAAATTTAATCAATAATTCAATTCAACTCAAAGGTCTATTTCCCTTGTCATGAAAGCTCACTTTTAAGATTTCTCTACCAAGAAATTTACTTGGATAGAAATGAATTATTTTAAAAGATATGAGTAATAATCATTAACAAATATTCTTTCTACATTATAAATTTATGACAAACACACTATGGGAAAAATGTTACATAACTCAATTTAAATATTTTAAAACATATTACTACCATGTATTGCATGATAACAACTGGAACCTCTGCAATAAAGGTTCGAGGCCCAATTCGTACTTGGGCCATGAATGTGATTCCATCCGTTCATTCATTCTTTGGTTATCTACTGTTACTATTAAATTTTTGTCGAACATTAAGACACACAGTCATCATTACACATAATATTTTCATTAAAAAACATAATGGTTTCTCTAATCAATTTTCCTGCTAAATGCCATTCAACCAGGCCTTCACTCTCTCAGTTGCCTGTCCTTGCCATCGAACTGGTACGCCTACTGTTCATAAGTCAGTGTTTTGCAATTTCCGAGCCTTTACAGCTACATGTTATGTGTTGTTTACTGTATTACGTACTGGGGCTTAGCGGGTAAAAACTCCATAGCGTATTACCGCCTACAGTGCTTTAGCAGGGTTTTAGCATTAGCCTCTGCTGACGCAACTTCGGTATGTGACTGACCCGCTATCATCGATGTCCGCTATCTCCGCCAACAGGAAGTGGGCAGGTTCTTCTATCTAGTTCTCGTGTCTTATTTTCTTTTTTTCTATAATCTAATTTCCACGTTTTCTATCAAGAATTGTGCCGTCACATTCTTTGAAGAGGTCCTACTTTTATAGTCTTTCAATTTAAAATTATCTAATCACGGTATTTTGTTTTTAAAATTTAATTCTTTCCTTCTCTGAAAGTGGACAGATCCACATCAGTTTGCGACCATCTCTCTCGTCAAGACCACACATATTCTGCGGTTTCTCGTTTTCTTTTCCGGGTCAAATATTTATTGAAATGTGTCCTATTAACATTTCTGTCACAAACATATTCGGTTTAACCAATTCTTCACCTTCTATACCTGTGGTTGTTAATCTCTCATTTACAGCCTTCAATGCCCATTTCAATAAGTCCTGCCTTCATGGTGGAAATCGTTCATAATGTAGTAAATGGTTCTCCACAGATCAGATTTTCTGCATTGCATGATGTGTATTAGATGTTTGTTAAACTTTATGCTACTATGTAAATTTTAGTAAACTTCGTCTCTTTTCCAGTATACTCCTCATTTATCTCCTTGGCAGTGCAAGTTTTTTTTACGTATTCTTTGTGGATATTCAGATATGAGTTTAAACATTTGGAAATAAATAATGATGTGCTGGAACAATATCGATGCCAGGTTTGTGTTGTTAGCGTCTGTCATTATTACAATATCAAATTATCATTTTACGCCCACTTACGTTGTAAGTGAAATAAAATTTTGGTCTGAAAAAGGTCGTTTATGTTCATAGTTGANTTTAGAAGTATAAAGACCGTTTCAAGAATACTGATTGCATGAAAGTTGTTTTTGAAATACTGTCGGACAGTCTGTGAACCTTAATATAACACAATTGCTGCACGACGTAATTAAGAATATTGAATTTGGGTTATTTTTCATTCTTTTTGTGATCTTTATAATAATCTATTGCTGAGTTTACCTTTGAATTAATTCTGCGTATCTAATGTCTCCATTTATAGTATCCTTTAGATACAAATAAACTTTAGCCACAGTGTAATGTATGATCCTGTATCAGTGGTTATAAAAATGCTTAAAATTAGGTATTGCTATAAGGAATTCCCCATAACAGAGAAAAATATATGAAAGCTGAGAGATTTCCCTTTAATCCTTTACTACAGGAGAGACTGAATCTCTTCAAGAAATACGTGGCTCAAGATACGACCTACTATATTCATGTCAGTCTCTTGCAAAACGTTGCAAGTTTCATCACCCACACCTACACGATAGCTACAGAGTTTTCTCTTTTCTATATTTTAATTCTCTTCCTCGTTTCTTTATTTAATTATTTTATTTATCTTAGATTATTTCCACAAGTTAGTCAAAGTCTATTTTCGAAGCATGCCAGAGTGGCATGCCAATTTCATGACAGAGACAAAACTACGAAATTGTTTAGGTATGTACGGGGTTACATGTTACTACGTTAACGCCCCAGGTTAGGTAAAATAATTCTACAACATAATATCATGCAATAGTGGAGTTGAAAAGGTGAGATATTAAAGTGAGTAACTAATGTATAATTATAAGTGGAAAAAATAAAAGAGAATTAAAAGAGAGTATATATTAATGGACAGATGGAAAATATACGCACTGAAATTAATAATTACTTTTTATTTACTTCCTTCTAACAATATATTATTGCTCGATTATTTCCTTATCGTGGACATGCAAATTTTGGATGCATATTCACAAGTGCATACATAATAAATTGCTAAAAGTTCCAGACCTCAAGTATGGAAAAAAGGAAACGTTAGAATAAATTGGCTACCGCCTAAATTTTGCAGCATCGGTTCAGGGCCGAGCGTGTACTGCTTGTACTGCTTACTTATTGCTATTTATCTTGGAAGTCCGTCAAATATAAGAATATTTTTGTCTTGTCCAGTTTTGGATGAATTAATTTTGTTGTTGTAAGTTTGTTCTATTCAAAAATTTCAGCACAAGTTTGTTTTAATAAAAAATTGATATTTTCTATTCTATTTAGTTTTAGAATTCTGGAAAAGCAAAGAAGCGATTTTTACAACGTTTATATGTACCTCTTAATTCTCGGCACTGGCAGAGCGTAACCTTGTACTGTTGGCACACACAAAAAGACTTCTAGAAGTTCTTCAAGCACGACTCGATCCAAAGCTAGGACTCTTATTACAATCTTCTATGAAGCAATAATGAGAGTAATTGAAATTTTGTTTGATAATGGGGACATTCTGGTAAATTATTAAAGATTTTTTTTTCTAACAACCAAAATGCGTTACATATGTTTCATTACGGGTCCGCGTAAGTTTTCATCGAGTTAAATAAAATGTTTGTAATTTGAAGGAGAAAAGTTTCAACTCATTTTCTCTTATTGAACTTTAGACCGACAGACAACATAAGCAAGATAAATTCGCTTTGTAATTTAAGGTGAGATTTTTAGGTTGCAGATATAAATTAGTATCCGATTCCAACAGATGACTCACAAAAATTCATAAAAAACACCGAAAAAATATGCAGTCTGAATTTTAATTACTCGTTCGCTAAAACTAGAAGAAATTTTTAATACATTAGCATGAAAGAAATACGAGTGTCGCTATATCGTATTTCTAAAAGATACAAAAGGTAACTTTTAGTAATTAAAAAAAATGTTTAAAAATTCGAATTAAATTTGAATAGAAGATCATAAACGTTATTCTGTGTGACACTATCCATGTCTCGCTGTCCTGTTACTGAGCACAAGAGTAGATATTGAATAATAAATTCCTCAGCGACATTTTTACTAGTCAACTGACAATATATTGGTGGGGATTTTGCAAATATGCTATTATGTATTACGGAGCTTCGAAATGCTCGAAACTTCACTTCCTATGAATGAGACTCCAGATCAATCCATAGGAATAAGAAAGAAACGAATTTACTGGAACAGACACATGCTTACGAAAAAGTTGACGTGAGTGTGAAACTGGGCTTGACCGGCCATCGATGTCAATGTGTAGCTTCTAAAATATAGAATGCGAAGTTTCATGACCACTCTTAAACTGATACATGCGGTTTTTATCGAGCAAGCACAGAAAGGCTAAAGTAACAAAACGTTTTCAAGAAATTCCATACATTTTAATTCTTCTCTTATTTGAAATTCGTATACTGAGTGCGCGAATTCTTCGCTTTCGCTCTGCTTGTTTCGTACACAAGATCTGTTTTAAAAGTAATGAGACCTATTTCTTTCTAATAAGAATATACGTTGTAAGTAGGATTGATGGAGTGGGAAATTTGCCTCAAAATGCAACCAAAGTCAGTCGCATGTATTGTCCTTTCGGTTTGTAGATTCGTTTTCGTGGACCCCTGCCATCGGGCCCGGTCGTAGCTTAAAAACGCAACGTTCTGTCAAACACCTTTACGCCATCAAATTCTGTGTAAGGTTCTAAAAATCTGATATGGAGACATGATCCAGCAAGTGTTAGGGAGTGAAAGTCTATCAACGATAGTTGGGTGTTTGAGGACAACCCCGAGACAAAACACCAAAGTGCCGAATGGCACACAACAACACCCTTCACTAAAAATGATCAAATGAGCAGATCGAATGACATGGACGTGCTTTGATTGCTTTCTTCCTGGGAGAACCAACCTAAGAGTCAGTCGATTCAGGACAAGCATTGCCACCAATGGAAGCGGCATCACGACCATGCTCCAAGTCAATCCTGTTCTACGTTTACCTGGCCCAGAACGGAATCGCAACGCGCCCCTACAGTACCGATGTGGTCCCAGAGGGACTTTCTCCTGTTCCCCCGAGTAAAGACACCTCCATGGGACCGTAGCAGAAGTCAAATTGGCTACAAATCGCTGCTTGAAGCGTATTCCGGAATAGAACCTTCAGGTTGCCTTCTGTGCTTGGAAAATCATGGGTAGAAATGTGTCGACGCCCAAGGGTTGAATTTTGAAAAAGTTGGTCAGAAGCGGTATCATGAAAAACGTTTTCCGCGAATTTGATCTCATTACTTTCGTATGCCGAGGTTCGGTGTTGGTAGAACACACATTGTTGTATAAAGAATATGTAGTCATACTATCCAATTTTTTAAATCATAAGGCCATTAAATCATAACCATTTTCAATACATTTATTTTGTAAAATTATTTTCGTGATTGAAAATTATTCTTTCCTTAGTATTTCTTTCTTTCTTTCTTTCTTTCTTTCTTTCTTTCTTTCTTTCTTTCTTTCTTTCTTTCTCTCTTTCTTTCTTTCTTTCTCTCTTTCTTTCTTTCTCTCTTTCTTTCTTTCTTTCTTTCTTTCTCTCTTTCTTTCTTTCTTTCTTTCTTTCTTTCTCTCTTTCTTTCTCTCTTTCTTTCTTTCTTTCTTTCTTTCTTTCTTTCTTTTTTCGTTAAATCTAATATGTCTACCACAAAATTGTTTTTCTTTATTTTTAATTTTGTAACAGCACTGATTAAGACCGCCACGCGGTCGATAATGAATTGGTGTAATAAAGCAAAAACTGGATAGTGTAACTAAATATTCTTTATACTCATCACTTTTTATACACACCTTGTAAAACTAATAGAGAAAAAGTACAAAAATCACGGCTACATACGAGGTATGTGGTAGTGTAACAGACTCTCATTATTTTTAAATTTTTGAACAAAGTTCAACAGACCTTGAAATTGACATGTTTTCAAACTAATTAGTTGTCTAGTTTCAGAATAACGAATACCCACCTTTGTATTTGGGAAATGTACCTCAAGCGAACGATCGGAGTTTTTATCACGAAGTTTTTCTCCTCTTAAAGAGAAGTTCTCAGGTTGAGCAGATGATTAAGAGTGGGTGTCTCTTTGCCCTCGCGTTGAGTGGAGAACGAGAAATGAAGTTCAATTTTGTTCGGAAGTTGTTCTAGGTGTTTTTTCGTTATTCCTACGCTTCAATGGCACGACTCAGGATTCTCTCTGGCAACACGAGTTCTTTACAGATTGGGTTCACATTTATATTCGAGAATATTGACACTCGAATTCTTTTTTTTTTTTGCCAAGTTCAAGAATGAACTGAACTAGGAGAAGCTGATGTTTTAATAAGTAAGTTTCACTGATTATTTTTTGCCATTTATACTACTGAATATATTTTAGTTCATACTACATGACATTTTTAAACATTTATACTAACTTATGCTACTGAAAAATTATTTATTTATTACTTTTCAGTTATACAGAATGTATAAGGAAAGTATTGTAATCTGCCGAAAAAAAGTTTTGAGATCTCTTCGGATCGTTATGAATTGGCTCCAGGGGAGTCTATTTTCAATTTTTCCTTCATTTGATATATGCCTTGTGGCGAGGTTCTGGCCATGAGGCCTTCTCTTCCACCATAACTGTGACTGGGGTGAAGGAATTGGGCAGAAGATGTGTTGCCGGGGAACTTGGAGTACCGTACCGACATTTGTCTGAAGTGAGGAAACTCTCAACGGAAAACTTCACCTTAGCGAAGACGCTACCGCTAGACTACCGCTGTAGCACCAAATTACTGACTAGAAAATGATTGTTAAAATTCAGTTGATTCCCATAATGAGAGATTTTTTTTCTTCGGAGGAATAACTCCTTCCGTGAATTCAAACGTTTAGAAAACCGTTGTTTAAAATCTCGATGTCATCGTATCCCTGGAAACCGACGACGTCTGCAGAGTGGAGCGTATCGATATCCCTCTTGTCTCGACCCATGCTTCAGGGTAAAGCACTCAACCTTCGCCATCACCATCGCCCAATGTCGTGCTCTTTCTCCCCACTCCTCCGCATGACTGCATAAACTTCGAGCGGCAGCGGCGGCGGCAGCAGCCGCGTGGGAGCCGTGACTCCGTAAACTCCCAAGATATTTCCCGGAGGTCGGGGCTCCGTCGCTCGCGACCCCCGCAGTCTCCAATGCTCTCTCTGTGGCGGGCGCGGGGGATGGGTTTCCGGGGAGGGGAGGAAGAAGAGCGTGCGGCAGGCACGGAGTACTGGGGATAAAGTTAAGCAGCGCTATCTGCAACTTGCTTCCCGGAGAAAGAGCAGTTCCCGTCCCCCACACCGCGCATGTTTAATTATTATTACAATTATCTCGATTTCCATTTGCGATACATTAAGGATAATTTGGGATCGTCAAATCAACGATAGCTCTCTTTTTAGAATTGAATTTAGAAATTCTGATCTCTACGCTTTTTCATCCTTCACTATCGCTCATGTAAGACATTTTCCTGTTATTGTGTAAAGATTTGAACAGAAAAACTTATCATAGACTTCAAAAATGTAAGTTACCACTGGGTAAGCAATGATCGTGAAACGAGAATAACTAACATTAAAAACAACAAACACTTAAAATTTTTCGAAGCCCGATTTCGAAGACCATAAAAACAAAACTTGTGAATAAATTCCAAGTTTTAAGTTGCGTGCTTTTTACACTGAAAGAGAGTAGCGGCAGTGTAAAAATTAACTACATGAATACTTTGAACAGAACCATCATTGTAATCAATACTATTACACCTAATTCGACAAATACCTGGTATATAGAAACCTTTTCAAATGAAGACTAATTAACTCCTAACAACTTCAGAAATTATAATCTAAAAAAAGATGATTGAAAAAATGAAAGTAAAGAAGCAGGACCTTTAACCAAAGATTTCGAAAGATTTGGGACTTTCACGGTCTACATCACAGTGAGTCTAGGAAGAATGTGGCCAATGCGTATTTAGGTATCCACCATTTTTCCGTCAAGTTGGAGCGAATGGAATTCAATCCACAAGAATTTCTCAATATATTTCAATAATTTTTTTTCAAATCAAACAACACATACGTAATAAATCTTTTTGGAAAAGAGATTTCATATGTATAATATATTTGCATAACGGGTCAATTGGTAGGAAAAATGTATTACTATTAAACTGGCTACGCAGATCATTCATAGATTCGCAGACTGCACGTCCATTCGGCCACTGATATAAATTCTCCCCTTTCTCTGTTCAACTGACTAGTTACTTTCTTTGACAACCATCTCTGGCTCGTCACATATTAATACGTCACACATGTCTGCTAATAACTTCTATAGCTCAAATAATGTACTCACACGTTTGTTTCTCGAATCTCATCTAAATACGTAGCAGCTACTCTTGATCATTGGGAAGACGTCTTTGAGGAAACACAATACTGATGTAAGAGTTCAAAGTATTTCTCGTAAATTACATTTTTAAAATTTTATTTTTAGTGATTTATTTAAAAAATATTGCAATACAAATGTATTTTAAAAGCACATTTTATCATGTATTTTAAACCAGTAGAAGACAAGCCATATTTCATACAGATGATGTGAAAGACTTTTCAATAATTCTTTCTCCATCTCTGAGAGGTAAATAGAAAACAAAACTTGTGAATAAATTCCAAGTTTTAAGTTGCATACTTTTTACAAAGTGTTTGTTTTGGAACAAATTACAATGGACGGGGTCGTGGAACATCTTCCCTTCCACAAAGGGTTTCCTGGAGTAGAAAGTTTAAGAAGAGTTGCGCTAAGTTGGATGTGAGTTGCACCATTTCTTCTTCACTCAGTTCCCATCGCAAACCTTCATTGTGAAGGAGGAAGAGAGATGGCGCTCACATGCGCTTAGAGAAGTAAACTTCAGTTGTGTTCAGTGTAGATTTGTGTATTGCGTTGACGAAGTTAAGTGACAGCACATTATGTCAGGATAAAACATCTTGAAGATAGAACAAGTGGTATTAACACGAATAATTAATAATATTAATTTAAATATTCCATTGAGAAGATAATTCAATACTTCTTGTTTCAATTCTATCCTTATTACAATCATCACGATTGTATAGCGTCATTATAACTGTTGATGCTAAACCATAGGCTAGTGACAATTTATTATTGTATTACTATAGTATCAGAAGTATTACTACAGAATAAAAATCAAAGTGAAACTATACCACATCAGGCCCCGAAGGGTCCATGGGGTTCGCGGAGAGTAGAGCTCCGCAATTTCTTGACCTCTCCGCAATTACTAGAAGGGGGAGATGTGGTTAGCATCTCGCTCCGACCGGTTTGACCCCAAGATAGATCCTGGTACTCATTTTATAGCATGCTGAGTAGGCCTGGGAGACAATCTGCATGTTGAGGTGTGATGAAAAATCCCCACCTCATCGGGAACCGAACCCCGCCCATCCAGCCAGCAACTACCCACTGAGCCACGCTGACTCCTGTTCCAACATAATACCCGAATAAAAGACCGACATCCTTTTTGGCAAAGAAACATTTAATCGTAGTTTTCTTATTTCGTATCCTATTTCTTGAAAGATACTTACCAATTGTCTTTAATTTATTTTCATTTAATTGCTTTAATTGAAAGCTTCATAATTTATATTTAGAATTGGATAGGACAAAATTAGAGTTGGTTCTTTTGTACTATTGTAGGAACTAGAACTTGAAATACTAGAACTTAAAACTTGAGTTTACTAGAAACGAATGATCGAAAACAAAATGTTTTCTATTGATCAATATATCTTAACAAAACTCTTAAAGAACATTTAGATATATTGTTGGTACGACTATTGTTTTAAAGTAACGTAAGGTACGTATTGATATAGTTAGTTATTCATTAGGGTATGGCAGCCTCAAATTTCATAGACAGGACTTTCCTCTTAGAATTATAGTATCAACTATAAATTCACCTGCATACATATAATCAAATTTTCTTCTTCATTGTCTCAAGCCCTTACTAGATAACCTAGTTTTTCGGTCTCCAATAGCCATTATTTTGTTAAGAAACTACTCAATTTACAGACTCTACAAAATAATATTCTTGTTTCCCTGGATGTTGTATCATTGCTCAACTCGGTACATATCAACCTCATAAATTCATGTATCTTATTTAGAATAAAAACACGAGCAATCGAAATCACATTAACAATACATCAACATGAAATATATTATGAACATGAAATAGAAATTTACCTTAACCTTATTATTCATTCTCCACATTTTAAATTCAATGGCAAAATTTTTCATCAAAAAGTGTACCTATGAGAGATTTTCTTTCACCACTTTTTACGGAACTTATGATGCGAAATTTGGAATATGATTTCCATTTTTCATTATTATAGCTATGTTGAAAATTTCCTATTTTTTCATTCCTTCTGAGAAACTATACCACATGCTACAGGTGTTCAATAATTCCAACCCCAAATTTTTATTGATGTAATTCAGAAAAAAAATTAAAAACCCTTCAATTTCCCATTTCATACCCTTAGGGGTGAATTTTTTGTAAAAAGTCTTTTTAGCGGACACTTTTGATAATTTTTGTATCTTGATCTCCCCAACCCCCGCATTTAGGGGTGTCGTGCACCTCATTTCTCTGAAGGGCACATTATGTCATTGGAAGTAAAATTATTAATCTCAGAATAGACAAAAACTCGACACTAACAATGGCCTCTTTATGTTAATTTTAGTCTCGCCCTTTCTGCCCCCAGCTCTAAGGATACAGTGCTCCTATGTAACAGTATTGGTAGTTTAAACATCTCATCAACCCTAAAACTACGTATTAGAAGCATTTTTATTTATTTTTACATTTAAATATTAGTTTCAAACTAACCCATTTCCACCCCTTCCCCCAACAATGGGTGATGGTGGTGTATTTCTTCCACGAGAGCTGAATTTAGACTTGCACGATATAGGGATTTCACTAATCTCAGAGACGCTGAAAATTATGGACTAGTGCCTAGTACCTGTCATGTTCGATAAATTTTTCATGGTATCTCCTTCCCTAGGGGTGCTGGAGTTTATACGGTTCGATTGTGAACTTTGATGTCTTCGAGAATGTTACTACTAATTTAAACGGACCCAAAAACTACGACCTCAACATTAATAACGATCACTTTTTACATTTCGATCATTATTTTTTCACTCCTCCTCACTTCTCACAAAGGGTTTCATTCCTTATTAGAGGTAATCGTGTACGTAGGTGCCAACGAAGATGTCACTTCACTTCAGCAGTCCCAAAAATTATTCATCACCAATATCGGTTGCTTTTTTATTATTTTTACTCGCCTCTCATTCCCAACCCTAACCCAAGGGTGCTAAGGGCATTCCACCCCTAACCCAAGAGTGGTAGGAGTATATTATCTCTAATGCAGACTGATTGTGAAATTACGAAGCGTCGAAGAAGTCTTTATATGCTAAACAGCATCGAAAAGTATGGTTTTATAGGGTTCGGTACACTGTGCCTAGGGATACACTATTTCCCCCCGAAGTAATACACTTAGTGCGTTGTACATTTATTTTATTCGACAAGAGTACACGTCGACGCGTCCAGCATGCCTCCTCGGAACCATTTGGCTGGCGACGGCACCGCGTCCCAGGCCGGGGAACAAAGCCATCCCCCTTAGTCCCGTTAGGTGAAAGGCGCTTTCTCGCAACGCGGCGGAAAAGCTGCGACTCAAACTGGCGACCTAGGTCACACGTCAGTCGCCGCGGGGCGCCAAATCACGCCACCCAACCGATGAGGAAAGGCCGGACGACACTCTCGGATGTGATGTCCTCGAGCGGGTACGCCTCCGGCCAGCGTGTAAACCTGTCAACTACTGTCAGCAGGTAGCGAAATCCGGAGGAAGGGGGAAGCGGGCCGATGATGTCCACATGGACATGCTCGAACCGCGCGGACGGTGTGGCGAAGGTGCTTAGCGGGGCGTTGACGTGGCGTGTCACCTTTGCGCGCTGACAGGGCTCGCATGCGCGCGCCCAGTCGCGACAGTCCTTGCGTAAGGACGGCCAGACGAAACGGTCCGCGACGAGGCGGGCAGTTGCTCGTATGCTCGGGTGGTTGAGGCCATGAAGGGTCTGTAACGTCCGACGGCGGAGCAGGGCGGGGGCGGCCCGTCGACATGTCACAGAGGAGCGTGGTGCAAGTACCTGGGATGTCGACGCGCTGTAGGCGGAGTGAAGAGTCTGGACTGAGGTAGTCCTGAATCTCCTCGTCGCCCAACTGGGCGTCGGCGATGTCTTGGTGCGAGGGTTGTTGCACAATGGCCTCTACGCGCGAGAGGCAGTCGGCCACCACGTTGACGGCGCCGCGGACGTATTCCACTGGTAAACTCCGTGGTAAACTGCGCAATTAAAGCGAGTTGGTTTACCTGGACGGGAGGAAGTTTGTCCCTGCGTTGCGAGAAAGCGTGGACAAACAGCTTGTGGTCTGTGTAGATGCGGAAGTGCTGGGCCTCCAGGATGTGGCGGAAGTGATGCACTGCCTCGTACACGGCGAGTAGTTCGCGGTAGTAGGCCGGCCACTCGGCCTGTCGACCGCTAATCTTCCGTGAGAAAAATGCGAGGGGCTGCCAGGCGTCGTTGACGTGCTGCTGCAGGCAGGCGCCCACGGCCACGCTCGACGCGTCGGTAAAAAGTCCTAATGGCGCGTTGGGAACCGGGTGTGCGAGGAGTGTGGCCGTCGACAGGCCCTCCTTGCATGTCTCGAATGCGCTCTCGAGCTCCGGTGTCCAGGGCACGGGGTCCTTCCCTTTTAGGTTTCTTCCGGCGAGAGCGTCGTGCAGCGGAGCCTGGAGTTCAGACGCTCGTGGCACGAAGGAACGATAAAAGTTCACCATTCCGAGGAAGCGACGGAGCCCCTGCGCCGTCTCCGGCCGAGCGTAGTCTCGGAGCGCGGCGACGCGGTCGAGGGGTGGGCGCGTGCCCGCGGCGGACACTGAGTAGCCGAGGAACGTCACTTCGGTGGCTCCGAGAATGCACTTTCCGGTGTTCACCACGACGCCGTACTGCGCGAGGCGCTCGAACAACGCACGCAGGTGCTGGTAGTGTTCCTCGTCGGACCGTGAGAATACGAGGATGTCGTCCAGGTACGGAAAACAGAAGTCCAGTCCCCGCGTCACCTCGTCAATAAACCGCTGGAAAGTCTGGCCCGCGTTCCGTAACCCGAACGTCATGAACGGAAACTCGAAGAGTCCGAAAGGCGTCGTGATGGCTGTTTTACACACGTCTCCTTGGTGCACGGGGATCTGGTGGTATGCCTTTACCAGATCGATCGTCGAGAAGACGGTGCAACCCGCGAGGTCGTGCGTGAAATCGCCGATGTGGCGAACCGGGTAGCGATCGGGGACGGTGCGCGCGTTTAGGGCGCGGTAGTCCCCGCACGGACGCCACGCGTCGGCTCCCTTCCTGGCGAGGTGCAGCGGTGACGACCACGGGCTGTCGGACGGTCGCGCGGTCCCAACTCGCACCATCTCGTCGAACTCCGTCTTAGCGACGGCGAGTTTTTCCGGCGCGAGGCGGCGCGGCGGGCATGACACGGGGGGACCGTCCGTCGTCCGGATGAAATGGACAGTGTCATGTCGCGCCGCGCGGGGCAGCCCGGGCGGGCGCGTGATGTCCGGGAACTCCGCGAAGAGTGCCGCCAACGGCGAGGGTGCGATGATGGCCTTGGCGCTGCACTGCGTCGTCGTGGCGGCGGTCCCCTTCACGGAGAGGCCCGTGGTGAGATCGACGAGCTGCTTCGTGCGACAGGCCGGGGCGAGGTTGTAGTGCGCCAAGAAGTCGGACCCGATGATCGCCACGTCGACGTCAGCGATGACGAAACACCACGAGAAATCGCGGCGGAGACCTAAGTTGAGCGTGAGTCGCAGGGGGCCGTATGTTTTGATGCGGGTTTCGTTGGCCGCCCCAAGCTCGAACGTAGTCGCCGTGCGGCGGCCCGGCAGGAGGCGTCGCGGGAAACAACACAAGTCCGAGCCGCTGTCAATGAGGAACTCGCGCTTGCTGTTCTTTTCCGCGATGAAGATGCGACTGCCTCCCGTCGGGCAGCAAGGGCAACCAGTCGCCGCAACTACTGGCTGCCGTTCGCGTTTCCCGCCATCGTGCACGGCGCGCGGCACTTGGTGGCTGCTGGACCGAACTGCGCGTGGTACCAACACACGCCGTTCGGGGGCGGGCCTCCCCTGCGCCCTATCCGGGAGCGAGATGGCGAGCGCGGTCGCTCTCCCAGGTGGCGTTGCGGTTGCAATGCGGCGAGTTGTTGCGAGAGCTCGCCGAGGCGACGCGCAAGGGCGTCTAAGGTGATGGCCGGCGGGGCGGGCGGGGCGCGCGCAGCGTGCACGGCAAACGGAACGGGCGTCGGGGCGACCTCCAGGATCTTGTCTGCGAGATCGGCGAGCTTATGCAAGGCGAGTTCGCTCTGCGTGGCCAGGATCGCCTGAACTGACGTTGGTAAGCGCTGGAGCCACAGCTCGCGCAGAAACCTGTCGTCGACTTGTGTAGCGCCCGCGAGGTTGTGAAGGTGGCGCAGGAACTGGCTCGGCTTGCGGTCTCCCAGCTCCTCTCCGCCGATCAGTTGGCGCACGCGTTGCTGCTCGGAGGCCGAGAGGCGCCGGATGAGCTCCGTTTTTAGGAGCGAGTACGGCGCTGCAACTGGCGGGTTGAGGAGAATGTCCTCCACCTCCGCGGCGAAACGGCAGTCCAGCTGCGATACAATGTAGCTGTACCGCGTGGTCTCCGATGATATGCCGGAGAGCTCGAACTGGCTCTCGGCCTGCGCGAACCACAGCGACGGCCTGTCGCTCCAGAAGGGTGGGAGTTTCACAGACACGCGGTGAACGTGGTTGCTTTCTGGAGGCGGTTGGAGCGGGCGCGCTTCGTGCGCGGGCTGTTGCTGCTGCTGCATGAGGAGCAGGAGGTCAGCGTTCTGTTGCTGCAGCTGTTCGATCTGAGCCTGCAGTGCTTCCATGATGTCGTGCGCTAGTCAGGGGCGGTCACGCGGAAGCGAGCGATGAGACGTGGCGCGGCGTAGTACGCGTACGCGGCTGATCGCGGGCGCGGCGGTATCGCGGTCGAACGAGGAACACACTGCACGTCACTGAACAGGGTCACCACTTATAGGGTTCGGCACACTGTGCCTAGGGGTACACAATTTCCCCCCGAAGTAATACACTTGGTGCGTTGTACATTTTTACTTTATTCGATAAGAGTACACGTCGACGCGTCCAGCATGCCTCCTCGGAACCATTTGGCTGGCGACGGCACCGCGTCCCAGGCCGGGGAACAAAGCCATACCCCTTAGTCCCGTTAGGTGAAAGGCGCTCGGCGGAGGGTGAGGCGCTCCCTTCGCCGGCCGGCGCTCCGGGCACTTCGCTTGTAGCGAGACCGCCACTGTTTCAATTCTAAAAGGGTTTTTTCCCATTATTTTTACATGTTATTCCCTTCTCACCCCTCCTTAGGGTTTCCAGGGATGTCTTACCCCACTGTGCTTGTACTCCGATAGCCAGTCGTCTATGTATCAAGTTTGGTTGAAATTGTTCCAGGTACTATAGAGTTATGGTGAGATACAAGCATAATGCATTTCAACCCCTATTTCTCCTCGTTAGAGGTGGATTTTCGTAATGTCCTTTCTTATTGGATGTCGAGACCCTATAAGGAATATATCTTTAAAATGTTAAGTTTTTAGGCTTTGGAGTTTCTGAGATTTCATGATTAGTCATTTATTCAGTCAGTTAGTCAGTTAGTCGATACTACTACACCTTTATACATATAGATTTTCAACATCGGTAACTCACCTTGCCTTGCCTAGCCGAACAGATAACACACAACATGCTTCAGCGAAGGAACAGTTTATGTTAGTCACGAAGAGGTCTCTCAAATAGGGGCGAAACGTAGCGATTTTTTAAGTTTTTGCTAACGTTTAATCCCATTTACGTCATGGCATTTTCTTCTGGGACAATCCGACCAGAGCATCCAAACTTTCATAATTCAGGAGAACATTGTTTGAATAATTCTTAAATTTTACCCCCGAAACTCCTGTAAACCTTTATTTAAGTTCTTATTTTTATATGCATCAAAGTAAGTATGTAACTTTGTGTGTTGGTGAAATTGTGCAACATAAAATGTCTGCTAAAGAAAGACGTTTGAAATTATTGTATTTTGTAAGATAAGTATACTTACTTGTTATAGGTCAAACTTTATTGTTAATGGACAAATAATAACAAGAAATTCGAATGAAGTTCTCTTTATTCTAGAAATGCACAGAATTAAGAAATTATCAAATGCGTCTTCAATGTAAGTATAATAAGTAAGTGAGCATAATAAATCTGAAAGCTGTATGCAAATTTCGATTTTACTCCCAATGATATTGTACCAAAGGCATCCTAGTTTTATATCTTAGGTAACATAAAGCACTTGTAAGCTGAAACGTAACCTTTGTGTACTCGATAACATTCTCAAAAGCCGCAATAAGCTAGCTTGGAGGGATGCTTTGTGGCGAGCTTAAGGGCTTGTTATGTTATGCAAAAAAGGATTAAGGAGGGAGAGGCTATGAAGAGGCAAGGTTGCCTGCGACGTAGCTGGCGTCTAACATGTCTTATCCAAAGAGATTTTGTAGAATAAGATTTAGAGTTAATCAACATGGTAAATTACGACGAATGTACTGATTGTACATGGATGATAACATTCCTCGGTTATCTTCAAGATATTGTTCAAGGAGATGTTTTAATTACGGTTCTTATGACCTTGATACGTCATACAAAATGTTATATACAATATTGTTTCTATTATATATACCGACGAGGTGTATCCTTAATGTAAGCGCTCAGAAAAAAAGGTTTATTTATTTCCTATATGCTCAGTGTTTTGAGAGGAAGTTATTTTGTAAGGGCACTTTTAACCATTTTGTACTTTTTAGAGCTATGCGGTAAACGCTGTAGTGGATATTTTTCAGATATTTCATATGCTTGGTTGTCCGCGACGAACTGCGTCTCCGTAGGCAGAACTAGTGACATTTTGGACGTGGTCTCCAACAATGTCAAAGGCAACAATATTTTTGAGTTGAGAATTTCTTCATATTTTATAAATGTTGTTGCGCTATATATTGCGATTTTTGTTGAGACTTATGAGTGTAACCTGAAATACAACAAATATACAGTCCGTTTAAAATTCTAGAAAACTCCCAAACCTTTCCTAAAAGTTTACGAAGGTGATATGTCACTAAAATTTGATGAGCAAAACCTGGCTAGTTACTAATAACAATTTGAAAGATATTTAAATTAAACCAAGCTAAATAATACAGTATAGTTCTATCAGAATTACAGTTCTATCCTCTAACAAGAAGTACGAAATCGCTACATCCATCCATACAAAATTACCTCCATCCCCTAAGAATATCTAAACTAAGTAAACAAATACTATCTTAAAATCTCTAAATCGTTTACTAAGGGTAAGAAATTAAACAAATTAGGATTTGGATATTAAATCGAAAATTTTAGGTTTCTAGTTTGTTTGTTGCATTTCAAGTCTTGCGTAACATTAAACAACAGTTCAACTCTTAAGAAGATGATGGGTGTTCTAATTATTTAAAGCAAGCAAGAATAATAATAAGAATATAAAGTATCAAAACAAATATTCAAAATATACTTTTTCAAGTTAATTAAAACAACGCTGTCGTAGTATTTTATACATTCAATTAATTTACCATGAATGAGAGCTTCTTCGACCGAATATCGGGAAAAAATATATAGGATAAGATATACAATGTAAAATACTAACGATAAATATATGAAATAAAATAAATTTGAATGGCATGAGAGAAGACAAATTTGAAATGTGGGAAACAACAATAATAAAGACACACAATAAAAGTAAAAGAAAAAATATTTTTAATTTGTTAACACTCTGATGCAGAAGAATAGTTTTGGTGAAATGATCCATAAAACTTTGGAGCAGAATTCAAATATACAGTCGAGTGAGGGGACAGGAGGATTGTTTGTTGTAAAAAAGTATTTAACAAATTTGTAATCAGCAGAGGGAATGGTAAAATATCTTATAAGTACACCGTGCGTTATTATAGACAGTCAAAAAAACACACAACTCATATTCATATTAAATATCCATCTTATCTTTATTTCGTCATTATGGAAACATTAGGGTTGACATTGAATTGACTATGTTTCGAGGTTCTAGGTGTCTGGCATCCTCTTCAGGTCTGTCAGGATTTATTCTCACTATATTACAACCAAAAGCATAGTGAACATCATAATGTCATCACAGTGCTTCCACACATTAAACAATTTATCAAAATATAAATATAAAAACATTCCTCACATTATCTACACTTTATACATCGTGAACGTCAAATTCACATGTCATGTACAATACATAAAAACCATTTCATACAATCACTTGTACTACATATTCACCGATATATTTGTAACTACATCACACACTACATCAAAACATAATACACAATTCTAATACCAACATAAAGGATTAAACACCAACAATGCCAACCTCATAAATTCATTTCTTACTATTATAATTTCTTAACACCTGCAACACTCCATCAAAACATGTAGTAAATAGATTACTCTCAATTTGATTATTCATATTATGTTTACTATGCTTTTGGTTGTAATGTAGTGAGAATGAATCCTGACAGACCTGAAGACGAGGCCAGAAGCCTAGAGTCTCGAAACGCAGTTAATTCAATGTCAACACCAATGTTTCCATAATGACGAAATGAAGATATGAGAGATATGTATGCGAATATGAGTTATGTGTTTTTGGTTGTCTATAAAAGGCACCGTGTACCTATAAGATAATGTGATGAAACAGTCAGAGAAAGTGTGGATGAATACATAATGGTGAAATATATTCGGTCATAAGAACTCTGGGTCAATTTCAACAAATTAGATAGAAAGCAATTCTTCTAAGATTTTTAATTATTTACCCATCGTTGAATCTCAACAAAAATACTCTCAAATTAAAACTCAACACATTTTGTCGGAGGTTTAATTTAATAGTCATTTTAGTGTTTTTTTACTTTGTTATCATAAAAAACCGGAACTTGTCTTCTCCCCTGCAGCTGAGTTAGTTCAAAACGTATGTCTTTTGTGAAGCTCAGGCTTAGCAACCCAGATAAGGGATGTTTGATTTCATTATGTGGTACGGGAGACGGCAAAGGAAAACTACCATGGGTTGATTTTGAGACAAAAGATGTCATTATTCCCGGTGACTTCGACCTGTACAATTCGGTTCAGGCATAACTAGATCTCCCTCGAAGTGGTTCTAATCAGTCTTTGAACTGCGAACACAGTTATAGAGAAGACATCCTTATTAAGAAGACATGTTCACTTTTTTTTTAATTTTTTGGCTCTATTTTGAGGTTTAAATGAGAAGATCATATTTGATTTAATGTTGTTTATGGTTGGATGGAAATCTAAAAGTTTTATTTTCATAAATTACCTTTTTTGCGGAAGAACCTACAACCATTAGGAATATTGATGAAGTCACTATCATGTTTGATAATACCACTATCGTATTTTTCAGCTCTGTTTACTGACTTATATAAGCAGTTACTAAGTCCGAAAGATTAGGTGCCTTGAAAGGGAAACATAAAGACCAAACAAGCAAGAAATAAGAACGTTCGTACTCAAATTCTTGCATTAGAGCAATGCTCAAGGTCAAGTACACGATAAAAATATGATTTGGAAACTTACCGAAGGTACTGAGCTAACTCTAAGTAAAACTGACCTGAAACAAAGAAGATGTCAATAGAATCATAATGATGTTAAAACAAGATTAGTAACTCATTTAGGAAAGAACATACAATCAAGCTCACAATTTGAAGATATGCGATAAAACACTATTTATTACTACATAACAGATTTTATGTGATTTTGGATTTCCAACATCTGGAATGTACGATTATAATTAGGCAGTTTATATTACTTTTATGACAAACATTTATTATTATTAATTTCCTCTCTAGCGTATGCATCCTGTCCCTTTGGTTTTGGAAATGTTTGTCAATATATTATTTCTATCGCATAATTTTCCCTCGCACTTACAATATTTTCCTCTTTTAGTATATTTATGATCCATTAGCATATTCGCGAAAAAAATACTTCATTTGTATTCGGAGGAATAAGGTATTTGTATTATGATGAAAATAATAACTCCTGCAACTGTAGCAACGTGACAGGGCGAGTTGAAATGCCTACAACCTATTACCATGTGGATTGGGTTATCGCTATTTTTTAAATTTATTATTGTATCTATCGTTCTGTTGTACTATTTATATCGATACGTCTTTGTCTGGTGATGAGCATGCTACAGGATTGGTTGGAAAATATTAATGATGATTCATGGAGAGCAAATTAAAGAAGCAAAAGTGTTCTTTATTGAAAATAGTTTTAGGTTCCAACTACTCATTAAAATATCAACATTAATATTTAAAACAACATTACTAACGATATTTTAGGAATGAGTTATTTTCTCTCTCTTGCACTGTAATATTGAGACAGGGCGGGATACGCGAGTAAAAGTGGTTAGACATTCTTCAAAAGTTTCGACTCATTCTTCAAGGATGTTTCATAAAAGCTCAGGGAGGGAAATGCGCGCACTGCTTCCTGAACTAATAACATACAGTCCTGTTCGAATGAGCATTTCACTTATGAATCACCGTTTAAAATCGAAGCGGTTATACACTTGATTCACTACGAGACTGTTTCAGTTGTTAAGCATGAAATAAGGCTTGCGAACTGAGAGAAATATTATTTGTAATGGATTTATTTTCATGCGCTCTTTATGTAATGTCAAATAAACGCTTAAAACATTAGCTTCCTGTAAGACTATAAAATTTTATCAATCCTCAAACAATCCTATTGAATCCACGTAGATAAGAAGCTATAAATGTTACTATGTAATTATAGTAATATCTACTACGTAGTGAAATATATGCCTACCGAATATTTCGAGTATTCTATGTAATTGTTATAAACATGAAAAAAGTGACAACTGAGTAGGTTTTATCTACGTCTGTATCCCCTTAATCCAAGATTTCCTTTTTTTTGCCATGGAGAACATACTTNTAATTTCTCTTCCATTAACCACTTATGTATCAGCAAAATCTGACATAAATTTGTACAGATGTGTAACACAATAAAAAACATCGATTTACACGATGAATCTTTTATTGCTACGCATTAAATTTTAGTCCCCATGAAATAATTTTGTGTTGTTTGTGTTTACAGCATGTCACAAAGACGTGTGAGAAACAGGAATATTCGAGTTCAAAAGGTAAGCCTATCAGTACCATATCATTTCCTTGACTATTGGTTTACCTCGACGGCTTCTCTTCCAGTCCTCTCAAGGTTCCAAGGAAAAGGAAAAGCGGTCCTTGGGAAAGCTACAAACACTTCTCAGTCTCCACTCCAATGTGCGACTCATAATTCCTCCAGATTTAACGTTGACGTTAGATGCAATATTGCATTAAGTTCAGTGAAAGTGTGTCGCTTTAAAACCACTTGAGCAGAAGTTTAAGAGTTATATTTGAGATCCAAAGTGACCTCAAAATTCACGTAAGTAATCACAGTCTCAAGTTAAAATAACTTAAATTCATTTTACAGGGAACTTTAGTTGACAATTCTATGATGAATTTTTCACTATCAAATAACAATATCATCCATTCTTATATAAAAATTTCTCCAACATGTACTTAAAATATGTTGAGTCAGTTTTTCAAACGTAGTAAATAATAATAATAATAA
>NNCF01129581.1:83013-152377 GCA_002313205.1 Laupala kohalensis
AAATTCACGTAAGTAATCACAGTCTCAAGTTAAAATAACTTAAATTCATTTTACAGGGAACTTTAGTTGACAATTCTATGATGAATTTTTCACTATCAAATAACAATATCATCCATTCTTATATAAAAATTTCTCCAACATGTACTTAAAATATGTTGAGTCAGTTTTTCAAACGTAGTAAATAATAATAATAATAAAAATAATAATTTATTAATCTTCTAGTGATCAATGCTCGGTGGCAGATAGAAAATAATAATACGACATAATACAATAATACGAGGATAAAAAACAAATAAGAAATATCTATAAAATACACACACAAACGGAATAAAATGCTTAGAAAATTAATACACATGGTTACAACAAAAAATAAATTAGATTAGAGAAATTAATTATCTACATCAGGCTCATATGTGTGTGTATTCACATACATACACAAACACATTTTCGCTTACAATCAGTTATAGAAAAACACTCGTACGTACAAACACGCTCAATATACACACAAATATCATTACTCCTCCTACACCCTTAACGTAAAAGTAATTGCTATAACACAATTAAAAGAAGTTAATAACTATAAAGAATAAAACCAAAACAGGGTAGCTGTGATTAATCATGTACAGTTCACTACACACTACTATACTTCACTACTACTATCCACTCTGAGCATTTTCTATACCGTTAAACTCCAATAACCTCACTACACTTCACTGCACTTCACATATGATCCTTCTTCGACGAAGCAAGAAGACGGTCGCCTACATTTTATTTTATGCTTGTGGTCGCCGCGACTTATATAATTCGGTTTGTGAAGCCTAGCGTCCACTGATTTCCACGCAGACTCTCCCATGTAGGTTTTAAAGAAAACACAAAGACGTGCGGACTTCCTTCGATTGGAAAGTGTGCCCCACTCTAAATTGATATTACGTTTGTTGTCCCTAATAAATGTTGCAACCTTTCCTTGTATCCGATCTAATTCATTGAACTGACCCTCCCTACACGGATCCCAGCAAGCTGCTCCGTACTCAAGTACAGGTGGAATTAATGAAGTGTGAGCCAAGCTTTTAAATTTCGAGTTCAGAGATTCGAGCGTTCCCCTTGCGAAATAATTTATGACGAAATTTGACCTAAAACGATCAATATCAATTTGTACGTAAAAGCAAACAGAGTTCCATAAAATTACATTTAGGGTATTAGTACACTTTATAGTAAACTAACCGATTACCCGTTGCTCGGGAGTTTTCTTAGACTAACCTCTTCTTTTACTCAGGAAAGAATAAAATCTATCTATTTTTTAAGATCAAAATACTTTTACTTGCTGGTTTTTGAAAACATGTTCAGCATCCTAAATTCTTGTGAAATCTAAACTATTCGTCAAAATTTTACTGTTTAAAGGTTTTTATCTTTGTTAAATGCACAAAGCAAATAATTTATTAACATCGATGATGATTTTTTTCGTTTCTAAATTATTCTCCTAAATATTCTCTTATCGGTTCAATATTTTAACATTCCTATTTTTAATAATGTGTTTTTTAAATAATGTGTATGAACCTTACTAGATAGACAAATGCCGTCGCGGGCGTTTTTGTAGAACACTTTGAAGCGAACAATATTGCCTCTCATAGTTATCACCTATCTCTAACCGTAAGCGAAAATACCTCTCTTCTCCTCCGATTTCATCGATATGTATGGTCAAAATAATTTTCTATCTTTCATTTCACGCATTTTTTGAAATAGAAGTTAGATTATGTTCATTATGAACATCTTAACTATATTCTTGTCAAATTTCATCACGATCGGTTCAGTGGTTGAATAGTGATTAAGTAACAAACAGACAGACACGCTTCCCCGTTACGCATTTATATATTAGTATGAATATATGTTAAATCAAAATTCATTAAAGTAAAAACACTCTTTAAAATAATTATTCTGATTTGTAGCTAGAAATCTTTCCTAGAACAGACAGGAAGTGAAATATTTATTATTCTTACAGTTTAAGCTTTTTCTAAGGAATCATTTTTCGTGCGTAAACGAGTATTTACGAATATATCAATGAACAAAATATGGTAACCTGAAAATATTTTTTAGCAAATATTTAAAAGGACTGCGCAGAAATAAAGAATACAAGTCATTAAATATTACAGTATAGGGTCTTGTAGTTTGACGAAGAAGTAAAGGAATGTAATTTGCTTTTCTTATCTCTATCCATTACATAGATCTTATCTCTGAACATTTATAACTCCCATCTTCTCTTCTTCATGAGATAATATGTCTCTAGTTTCAGCGCAGATTTACCGAAACTCTGAATTGGATTCCTCCCCCCACCACACACACATACGGAGAAGCTTCTATGCCCACGTTATCTCGAACTGAACTAATTAAAATACTCGGACTATACCATTCAAATCATTAGAAAAGAGAAAATAATAATTGCTAATATTATTTGAGCCTGAATAATAAATAAAATTGAAATTTAACTCTTTTATTTATTTGGTAGAACATAAGATAGTAATAATTTAAAAACGTCCTAGGTAACGGTTATTATACATATGAGAGAGAATAGCTTAGGATTATTTATAAGTTAGGTTCAAGTCTGATCCATTTTTTATTAATATTTAGAATAAAATCTCTCTAGTGGTAACTCTCTTTATTTCCGGGCAAAATATGGACTCACATATTCGTAATTTTTGTGAAAATGTCTAGAAGAGAACGTACACTATTCGTATCCAGTATTTACGAATTGAAAGTCATAGTTTTTATGGTGACATAAGAGTTATAATGAAAGATTGTAAAATTCAGTTTGAAATTATGAAATAATTTTGAGAATACAATATAATAAGTCTACCCAACATCTCTCCTTCCCAATTCCCTCATCCAAATCACGATTAGGTGGAAGAGCAGGCCTCATAACCTGAACCTCACCACAATGCTTGAAATAGTTAAAAAATTATTATCCTTCTTATTTGTGTCTTGTGTGAAGGTGAGAAACAAAGCTTGCTTTTCTATACTTTTCTAGGAATAGATTCACAGAAAATATCCCACGTTGTTGTATGAAACATTTTATTTTGGAGAGGAAATTCTAGATTAGCTTATTGTTATGAATCCGTAGATGAGACATGCAATGAAGTTGAAACTATCTATATCCACACATTGAAGTTGTAACAATTCCTACATTTCTTCTTCTTTTTTTCAATTTCATCTTCTTTGGCCATTTAACTTAGCCACCTTGCCACCAACATTGTCATTGCAAGGTTTCTTGTTTACATATCTGCTGTCCCTTTTTATATGTCCACCTAGTTCAAGATGTCTTTGATTAGTCCTATTTGTGTGACATATTCCTTGTATTTTCCATATCCTTCCTGGTTTTTTATTAATTTCTGTGTCATATTCCGGATTCCCCTTTCTTTCAAATATCACATATACTCTGCTATTTTTGTCTCGTAAAAATCACAATTCCAGCAATTATGTCCTGCTGTCTCATCTCCTTTCCCGCACTTACACTCCGCTGTTTCTGCACTTCCTATTCTTTTCACATACGCTTTGAAATTATCATACTGTGTCAAAACGTCATTACAAACGGGTTTAACACAAACCATTTGTGATTGTTTTCTGTTAAATTCACATTATCAAATTCCCGTGTAATTCAACCATTCTTACTCTTATCCCACCTTATCTGCCGTCCTTTTAATAATTCTGCTGTAATGACTTTCATGTCTTCTTTTCACATCGCCTTTAATTGCGTCCCATTCATAACTATTAATAACATTCATAACCAAGTATTGACTATTAATAATAAACTAAAATCACTTAAAATCCTTTACAAATTTACAAGAGAGTTTAAGGACATAAATAAATCCATATTTATAAATTATTTGCGTGAAGAAACATGGAAAGATGTTTACAATTGCCAAAACACCGACGACAAATTCAATGTATTTATCTCAATATTCCTAAAACATTACAACTCTAGNCGCAAGTAAATTAACACAAAGAAATACAATAAATAGATCACCCAAGGGATTAGGATTTCTTCAAAAAACAAACGCCGTTTATATTATCTTTCAAAACGCTTATTTTCGTAAATATAAGACTATTCTTCGAAAAGTAGTCTATGGAGCTAAAGTAATGGAAAACGACAGGCATATACTAAAGTCGAACAACGGGATGAAAGCCATGTGGAATATTGTTAAAAATTACACGTCAACTTCTGAAAATCGCGAAGAAAATGTTTCTTTACTAAACGATGGCAAAATCGTATCAAATCCTCAGGACATCGCAAGTTTGTTTAATTCTTACTTCTCAGAAGTTGGTAAAATAACGAACTCAATATATCCAAATCAATGTCCTCCAATTATATCCACCCACATACCCAATTCTATGTTCACTTCCGAAACTAACGCCAGTGAAGTCATGGGAATCATCAGCTCCTTAAAAAACAAATTTTCACGAGGCATAGATGATATACCTGAGTTTATTGTTAAATCTTCGTCCCACGCTATATTAAATCCACTCGTAAATATTTTTAATAGTTCTTTATCGGAAGGGGTGTTTCCCAATATATTTAAGAGAGCTAAAGTGAAACCTTTACACAAGAAAGGAAACAAACTTAATATTGGAAATTACCGACCAATATCTCTACTACCCACTTTCTCAAAAATCCTAGAAAAATTGTTCTATAAGCGTCTTCTAGATTTTTTATCAAAATATAACATTCTCTCTGACGATCAATACGGTTTTAGGAAATCCTTTTCCACTACAAGCGCCATATTTTCCATCTTAAACGATGTTACCACATCTCTAGACCGTGGAGAAAATCCTCAGGGTGTTTTTCTTGACTTATCCAAAGCATTCGATGTCATCGATCACGGAATTCTCCTTACCAAATTGCATTCTTTAGGCATTCGTGGACTTCCACTTCAATTGCTAACTTCTTATTTAAAAGATAGATATCAACAGGTCGAAATATCCTACACTAAAAATAAAATACATCAGCGTTGTCTTTCAGAAACAAAGCCACTTACTTGCGGAGTACCCCAAGGATCAATTNTAAGCCTCTTACTTGCGGGGTACCTCAAGGATCAATTCTCGGCCCTATACTTTTTTTATTGTATGTGAACGACATGTCATCATCCACATCAGATTGCAAAATGGTTCTTTTTGCTGATGACACTAATTTACTATGTAAACACGCCAATGCTCAAAAAATTTTGTCTAACATTTCGACTTGGTTCAATGCAAATCGTCTCATTGTGAACACTGACAAAACAGTGTCTATGTCATTTCACAATAGTAATACAAAATCTTTACCCCATGTTTCTCTTTCTTTAAACGGAACACAATTAAAAACTGTTACAAATACAAAATTCTTAGGTCTCCATATTCAAGACAACCTCAAATGGAATTGTCACATTGACAATCTTAATTCCCAATTAAGCAAATTGTGTTACGCATTCCGAATCTTAGTTAACGCAGTTAGTCCACGTATTTCCCGTTGCGTATATTTTGCAAACGTTTACTCCCATTTACGTTACGGCATTACCTTCTGGGGTAATTCCGGTCAGAGTATTCAAACTTTCAGAATTCAGAAGAGGATAGTTCGGATAATTTGTAAATCTCACCCCCGAAACTCTTGTAAACCTTTATTCAAGGAATTAAATATCTTAACACTTCCCTGCATTTATATTTATGAAACAGTCGTGTTTGTTAAAACGAATTACTGAAGTGCCACCCTTGCTTTATACGAAACAGTCTCGTTTACGAACACAATACTCGCAATAGTAATAATATTCATTGCCCTAGAGTGTCAACCACTCTTTGCCAAAAAGGATTTTATCATTCGGGAATCGTTCTATATAATTCCTTGCCCAAGAATATAAAAGACATTAAGAAATTGAATATCTTCATATCCGCGGTTAAAAACTACCTCCTGCACCAGTGCTTGTACACTGTAAAAGAATTTATTGATTTTAATAAAAGTTAAATCTGTCTTGTACTTTATCACGCCATTGCTGTAGTACTTTTTAAATAACTGATAACTCTTTCAAAAACCATTTTCTTGCATGATTGTGTTGTCTTATGGCTAATATTAATTTAGTTTTATGTGTACTCAACTTTGGCACGGTTGTGTACATAAATTCTGTAGCCCCATCCTGGCCCGGGTTTTTCTCCGTTTTTCCTTCGGGTAGAGGCGGATTTATTATACAGGTTCTCTAGGCTTTGTCTAGGGACGTGATTATTGTAACAATAAATCGTGGATTTAGTGTTTTTTTGAACTCTAATGATTGTTAAACACTATACTCAGAATAATCTATAGTTCGATAATAACTTATACATGTAAAATTACAAACATATTTGCGTTAAATTACAAACATGTTGACATTATATATGTATTATAACACGCAGCTAACTTTTTATCTTATCTAGGAACTTTTGCTGAAATGTTTGAATGCCTTAGGGCCCTTGATCGGAATTAATGGGATGGTCCCTTGCTTGCTTCCGGAGAGTAAATTAATTTATTGTCCTCCACGTGGTCATACGCAGTCTGTACTGTTTTTTGACTATATATTTATAATAACTACCAACTACTCCTTTCGTACCTTCTTCCTGAAATTTATTTTATGTATGTACAGATCTATTGGTATTACCCCGTTCAGTACTCCTAGATGATATTGTGCGATAGACTCTTGTCATACATCTTGTACATAATCTTTGCACCTGTAGCAGCTTCTTTTCATACTTTGTAAATAGTATATTATGTCCCCAGACACTACTACCATACACTAATATATTTCGTACGTCTCCTGAATATAATTTCACCACTCGTGTATTATTTATATTAAATTTTGTCACCCCTACTCTGACTAAACTATAAAATACTTTTCTAATTTTTTCTGTAATATATTCGAAATGTTTCGAGCATAAAAACGTCTAATCCTATATTTAGCCTAAATACCTGTGTGAATGTACTATCTGTATTTCCTTGTCTTTCAGTTTTATTATGAGATATATTCTGTTTTGTTTTGACAGGACAAACTACAATCCTATTGTCTTTGTGCTCTACATAGAGTCCTATTTCCTCACTCATTTTATCCACTGTCTTCTGACATTTTTCCTCCAGCACCCTTCTAGTTTTTCCCTCCTCAATCACCGCCAAGGCATATGCCACAAAAGTCATATTATCTGCCTTCATAAACTCCAATATTATTCATTCATTATTATTATTATTATCATCCAGAATAAGGGTCTCTCCAACTGTGAAATGAACTCTATTTGGTTTTGAGAGTAATATTCGTGATGAAATGGTTATTGTGTTTTGATCGACGACCCTTGACGTACAATGTTTTCCAAATTTAGAAAAACAGCAACTCAGGTAGAAGAGCTATCATAATCTGCTCCGAGGATGCTTCGCAAATATTCGGAGGCAAACCGGATGTAATCTCCAGCGACCTCCTTCGACGACAAATCTAAAAATGACTAATTCCTTGTAATCTTATTGTCCTCGCCAAAGATATAAAAATTGCCATTTAGGTAAGCGGCCTGTCCTAATCCGTTGTTGCGGAAACACACCCCATTTTTCGGCGAAAACCCGGAAGTACTTTTGTAACCGATCTTCCTCGACAATTCCATGATGTAATATAAATTACGAGAAATTTAACCACTAATATTAGATTACTTTGTGACGAGTTCTCTAGTTTAAGGTAGACCAATAACGATTATAATGTTGAGAGCGCGTTATATATCTAATTGTACTCATATTACCTTAGCATACTAAAAATTTCCTCACTTCTTATAAGCTATTGGGTGAAAGAGCGTAGGTTCGATTTCCAACGTGGTCAAATTGAATTAGGTTTACAGACGGGATTTCCCTCGTCTATTCCAGACCAATCTCTCCCCGGTACATTAGACTTCTCAGTAACCCATTATCTCTTTCCCAATTCCTTTCCCTCGATTATATGGTTAGGTGGAAGAGCAGATCTAATGGCCTGAACCTTCTGCCATGTCGTAAAATAATAATTAAATAACTGAAATGGTAGATTTCATTCTGAGAGAATCACGAACAAGGCGAAGACTCGAAGATTTAAAGTTATTAAGAGACAGTTCTCCATTGTAATTCAAGACTGACAATTGTCGAATGAAAGGAATCCAACTTTCCTTCAGGAACTCAAACCCACGATCTCGCTCTAACGCCTCAACCTATTTCTTCCCCTCGAACGGCTAGGTACAAATACAGACAGAGAATGACCAAATCCTTCCTTTTGCCGTCGGTGGCAATTGCTTCTAGGAAAGGCTTCTCACCCAGGAGTGAGGCAAGAGCTAAGCCGTCCCTTTCGGAATCGGCCAACCACATTCTCAGTTCCCTCCTCACCTTGCTTCCTCCATTCCTCCATTCGTTTCGCCCTTCGCGTCTCCGGCGGCGCCCGCTTAATTGTCGACCTCGCCAGGGGCTGCGCTTTGTTCGTTCTTGTCTTTTGTACCTCGGTGGCGCGGCACGACGGACATCTCGCGCACTTAGGGAACGATGACTCCCAACACTCGCTCTTCCACTCTCTTGCTACATCCCCCGATCTCTCGCTTGCTTTCTCCGTGACCTCTCGAATGTGTTTGGTTTGAGCCTTCGGAGCTCTCCCAGTGTTTGAGACAGAATTCTCCCTTTCGTATTTGGGTTTTATATTTCGTGAAATGTTACAAGACAAGAGAACTTAAAAATGTTTTTCTCAAAATACTGACGTTCTCTACAAACAAAGGTTATTTGTGATTTCGTTACCTTTGCTTTAGAATACTTCCAGCAGTTGGAACAAAAATTACCAGGTTAAAAGATAATTAAATTATTTCGGATTTAGAAAAATAATTTTGCTCCCTTTGATTTTCAACATTATTTCAAGAAAACAAGCATTAAATTAACGATTGATCAAACTAATAAATGAAACCTGATTTTATTTTCTAATTTAGTTAATTATTATAATATTTGATTTCAGTATTCAAAACACGCTAACTGTTTAGAACACAGGTCAATACTGACATTTACTTCCAAAAATCACAAATTGGCACACAAACACATGACTAGTTATTATAAAATATTGTTAGAAACCAAAACATACATATTTATAGCTATTATAATTACCTATTAGTTTTATTTAGAACAATAACTGAATCAAATTCTAAACCCAACGCTATTTTCACTTTGCAGAAAATTATATTTCAAGTTGCTGGTATACTATTGTACGTGGATTTCGCAAGTCACGCGCAAATATGTTGAATATTCTTGGTGTTAAAATTAATTTTCTTTCCGCACGTCTGAAGTCTCTTAATTAAATTTCCAATAGACGTTCTACTTAAATGTACTACAGAATTAAATAACCCTCCTACGTTTATTGTTTCTGCACAATCCTGGGTTCCCTTTGTTTCCGAAGTTAAGGTTTTAGTTAATAATTTTCATTAGAATTATGTACACATATTCTTCACCAGTTGTCGTAGAATAACTTTGAAACTAATTGACACGATTAAAACCTGTGAATTCAACATTTAGGTTAAAAAATTTGAAGTCAAGTAGTCAGATAAAATGTAGTAGTTGGTTAACCTTATATAATATACATCTGTTATCTGAATACTTAAGAGTAATTATAAATAAAAGAAGAAATATGAAATTTATATTATGTATTAGTTTTTTACTTAAATTAAAATGATAAAAATTAATTTTTGTGATGTATATACGTTTCTTATCAGGAGAACGTCTACTGTTTCAGTTGGTATTTTAAAAACTGCCATTTTTTTACTTAAATAATTTGAGTTACATTTAAATATATTCTCCAGATAAATGTTGGTTCACTACAATGAGTTTCCCGGGAACCCCACATCTCTTCTTTCCAATATCCTCAATCCAAGTCACGGTTTGGTGGAAAAGTTGACCTCAACTACGCCATAAGGCAATAAAAAAGTATAGAAATCTCTTAGATTGCGGTGAACCTCACCGCCAGGTAACAGATTAATCATGTTACGTCGAATGAAAATGGAAGACGGGACCGGGATTCGAACCCGGGACCTTGAGCTTTACGCGCTCATGCGCCTACCGACTGCGCCATCCCGTTCGCCTCTCGGGCTCGTCCACCATTCTCATTCAACTTGTGAAACCCAAAGACCTCTGAGGTGGTCTCGTAGAGACTAAACTCCTCATCTGAGGCGACTCCCTTAGGAAGTACTTTATTTGGGTAGCATTTTCCATTTCTGGTTCACAAACATAGAAATCTCTTAGATTGCGGTGAACCTCACCGCCAGAGAGGTCCACCTCAGAGGTCTTTGGGTTTCACAAGTTGAATGAGAATGGTGGACGAGCCCGAGAGGCGAACGGGATGACGCAGTCGGTAGGCGCATGAGCGCGTAAAGCTCAAGGTCCCGGGTTCGAATCCCGGTCCCGTCTTCCATTTTCATTCGACGTAACATGATTAATCTGTTACCTGGCGGTGAGGTTCACCGCAATCTAAGAGATTTCTATGTTTGTGAACCAGAAATGGAAAATGCTACCCAAATAAAGTACTTCCTATGGGAGTCGCCTCAGATGAGGAATCTAGTCTCTACGAGACCACCTCAGAGGTCTTTGGGTTTCACAAGTTGAATGAGAATGATAGACGGACCCGAGAAGCGAACGGGATGGCGCAGTCGGTAAGCGCATGAGCGCGTAGAGCTCAAGGTCCCGGGTTCGAATCCCGGTCCCGTCTACCATTTTCATTCGACGTAACATGATTAATCTGTTACCTGGCGGTGAGGTTCACCGCAATCTAAGAGATTTCTATGTTTGTGAACCAGAAATGGAAAATGCTACCCAAATAAAGTACTTCCTAAGGGAGTCGCCTCAGATGAGGAGTTTAGTCTCTACGAGACCACCTCAGAGGTCTTTGGGTTTCACAAGTTGAATGAGAATGGTGGACGAGCCCGAAAGGCGAACGGGATGGCGCAGTCGGTAGGCGCATGAGCGCGTAAAGCTCAAGGTCCCGGGTTCGAATCCCGGTCCCGTCTTCCATTTTCATTCGACGTAACATGATTAATAAAAAAGTAATAAAATTTAGAGACAAGCCTAAAAAAGGTCATTTAAATTCAACCTGTATACGATAAGCGAGACACAATGTTCCATGTTCGATAAACTTACGTAAATGGTAACATTCATTTTGACAGTACCAAATTTCTCATACGAATAATGTAAGTAAGTAAATACTGTCCTGATCAATGGTTTCACCTAGGTAAGGATGAGTTTGGTATTGGCTCAAGTCAGTTCAATGAAGATTCATATTTCGAGTTCCTTTCTGGGTGTTGGTAAGAATAAGTATCACTCCACTACACCTCTCACCATTTGGTTATCCCACCCCAAAAATGTATTAAATCATCAATCATCAATCATCAATCATAGCCAATCCCGGGTAAAGAAAATCATGAAATAACAGTCAACTGTTCGAGAAAGCACATCGTCTCTGAATCAAAATATTGAGCGTCTAAATTGAATACATCGTACGAAAATAAATGCTGAAAATAGTCCTTGTGGAATCTAACTCTGGAGTGTTTTTGAAGAGAAATAGTTTTGTATTTTATTCATCAAGGAGTCACCAAATTAATATTTTTTGTATGTCATAATTTATCATTAACGAAAAACAATCATCTTCAAATAAGTTATTTTGTATCTTTCCGCGAATCTGCGCCACAAATTGCTTAGAAAAGCTATTAAAGTAGAACGGTTCAGCATTGTATTTTAGGCTCATAATTCACTCCGTAGTTTCCTCGGCGTCGCTAAAGACCAGATTCCCTTATCAAACTGTTCTGGCTTCATTTCCTCTCTTGCGCAAAGTTGTAACGGTATGTGCAGGGGACTATGGGTATAAAAAATCGATGAATTTATGACCGTTATTTATTCTCCTTTAGAGTGTTTTTCCCTCTTATCAGACTACTACCAGTATTTCTATTACCTTTATTGTCACACTATTATTATTCAGTCCACTTATAATAACTCATTTATAATTAACATATACTAACACCATTAAATATTTATCGGAGTAATTACACTTTCAATCCTCTTCATATACCTACTTATTTTATGTACATCATCGACTCTAATGTTAGTATAACAAAATATTTTAGAATCATCTTGGGGTCTGTTAGCTCAATTTTGAACTCATTTACTCACATTAGCTGCATAAATATCTACAAAATATCTTTAACACATTCATTAAAAATAATATTTGTGGTGATTTTCCCTCTCACTTTCGATTGCAACATGACTAGTACGTTTCTTCCGCTTCCAACCCAGAGAAACTTTCCACCTTACCATCTTTACTGATTCCATTGCCTGTACCGCCCTATCATTATATTTCCTGAGAAGTAGGTATACTTTTCAAAAAGATAATTTTGCTCTGCACTTCATTGAGTTATCCATTCTATTAATAATGTAGAATAATGCTTGTGACTATGTTTATCTTTTATAGAAACCTGCTGTTTTATATCTTGGTCATAGTAAGATTATTAATACCATTTTGCACTAATAGTTTAAAACAAGACTTAAATATTCTTCTACACTTTGAAGAAAAAATTTCAACTTCTACCCCCCACCATTTTTTTCCTCCTTAGGTATTACTGTAAGGTACTGCTAGTTCAATCAATCGAAAGTCTAATTAGTTTCTTTGTCTGTACGTAAATAACCTTGTATATTAGTTTTATGAATAATGGTAACTAATAACAGAAATTTAATTTCTAGCAATACGTTATTTATGGAGCAAGTGTGAACTCTTGTAAACAGCCTGTATTTCTATTATCATGTATTACTATCCAAGACGGCAATCGCGAAAACGGTGTACAAAAATTTAAATAAATCTTATGAACGCATGTTCTGCTCCGTAAATACATTTTAAAAATTAACACAGTTTTCTGTGTACAACATGAGAAAAACATTGTTAAAGATTTGGAATAAGCGTGCAATTTATTTTTACAAGGGAATTTTCCCCTCAATAGAGGAAATGTATTTCATCCAAATATTAAATACTCGGTATATTGCTTAAATAGCCAATTATATATTTTGAATAAACTAGAATATTGATTAGAAGATATATTTGCATCAATTAATATAAATATAAGACATTTAATAGATTTAATTATGTCGGCAAAAATACCTAAAGCAATGTACCGAGAGAAAGCTGAAACTTGAGTATGCAACCCGCATATCATCGAACGCATCGAAGCGTGGCACGCTCTATACCATAGGTGGGGAACCTGCGGCCTCGAGGCCGCATGCGGCCTCCGCGAGGTTCTTGTGCGGCCCTTTGCCACCTAGTACAAAATGGTAGAGTTCGTTTCAAACAACTATTGTACATCAACGCCATGACAGTTGCGCGAAAAATCCCGCCAAAGACAGTCATATTGTAACATGACGTCAGAATACTAGTCTGAAACGGACTCTAACACGCATGAGCGAGGCTCTGGCCCACAGACCATCCGTTTCAGACTTGGACACTCAATGTTAATTTTTTAAACAGTTTTTAGCGCCCCCAAGTTGCAATAAGAATGAACTAAACGAAAAAAAAGCCGGCTTATGTGTGTGTGTGTTTTTTCTTTTTTCTTATTTTTTTCTTTTTTCTTTTCTTCGGTTTCAGATCTCCCATTTGAGTGTCACACCTTGCTTTGGCTTCTCTGACTCGCATCTCTCAACGCTTCCCTGTTGCGATCTTCAGCAAACTGTAGTTAACAGTGCGTGCTTATAACAGTTACACGGTTTTATTGTATTTCTAGAAAGTATACACTTTGTTAAAGATATTATTTGATATTCGTTTTTTTATCCATCATGTCAAATAGTAAGAGAAGAAAATTAGGTGATGAAAACAGAACATTTAATGTAGAATGGGAGTTAGATTTTTTCTTTACTGCTGAGAAAGATAAAATGATGTGTTTGTTGTGCAATACAGTTTTAAATACTTTAAAAAAAGCGAATGCAAATAAACACTATTTGACTCATAAAGAACATAAATATTTCGCTTTAGAAGGTGAATCACGAAAAGCTGCACTTCAAAAGTTGAAAAATGAGAAGCATCATCAGCAGGCATCTTTTAGTGCCTTTGTAAATCAAAATTCCGCTGCAGTTGCTGTTACGTATAAAATAGCACATATACTTGGAAAAAGGGGCAAACCATTTAGTGACATTGAAATAATTAAAGAATGTATTGTTGAAGCAGTGAGTATGTTAGATCCAAGAAATGTCGACAAATACAAACAATTACCTCTTTCAAGAAGAACTGTAACAGATCGACAGCACGAATTAGCGCAAAATGTAACAGAGCAACTTCATACAATTATACAAAATGAAGATGTTTATTTTTCAATTGCTTTAGATGAAAGCACTGATAAAACAGATTCGGCACAAGTTTTATATTTTATTCGTGCTATAACTAAAGATTTTCAATGTTACGAAGAACTACTTGCGTTGGGTACACTAACTGGAAGAACTCGCGGAGCCGATATTTTCGAAAACTTCAAAGAAGTATGTAATAAATTACAATTGAATGTCAGTAATTTAGTCAGTGTCTGCACCGATGGCGCACCTTCCATGAGAGGCAAAAAAGAAGGATTCGTTGCTTTGTTAAAAAAGGAAAACTTAAACTTGAAAAAATTGATATCATTTCACTGCATTTTGCATCAGCAAAATCTTTGCGCAAAATCTACCATTTTGCAAGACACTCTGGATAGAACCATTGCCATTGTCAACTATATTCGCGTAAATGCAATGCGTCATCGTGAATTTCGGCAGATGCTCTCTTTAGATGAGGAAACGTATAGTGTTGACCTACCATACTACTGCAAGGTTCGCTGGCTATCAACAGGTCAGGTTTTGATAAAAGTTTTGTCTTTACGACGACAAATTTTAAACTTTTATCAAGAACAAGGAAAACAATGTGATCTATCAGATGAAGTATTTCTCAGAAACCTTGCATTTTTGTCTGATATGATGACAAAACAAAACAATTTAAATATTTGCCTGCAAGGTGAAACGAGGTATATTTATGAAATGTGGCAAAAGATCCAAGCGTTTAGAAAAAAATTATCATTTTTCAAAACATTGCTTTGTCGATCGGAAATATCTGCACAACACTTCCCGGAGCTAGCTAAAATGTTAAATGAGCAGAACTGTGAAAATAAAATATTCGATGAATATGTAGGTGTCTTGGATTGTTTAATAGAAGAGTATACTAATAGATTTTCTGATTTTGACGAGCACACTCCTGCTATGAAACTGGCATTTGAACCACATTTAATAGATATATCCGAGGCTCCTGCAGAACTACAAATGGAGTTAATTGATTTAGGGGAAGATAGTATCATCAAATCCCTTTTTAACGCTAAAAAGGATCCCATAGAAATCTGGAAAAATGCTGTTGAATATCCATGCCTTCGAGAACATGCTCGCCGTTTACTTTCCTGCTTCGGAAGTACCTACTGTTGCGAGACAACATTTTCTCTCATGTCAAAAATAAAAACAAATTTAAGAACGCAAATTACAGATGCACATTTAGAGGATCAATTAAAGCTGTGTGTTACGAAGCTTGATCCAAATATACAATTACTGTCAAACAAAAAACAAAGCCAAATAAGTCACTAACTTAGTGAATAAAAAAATATTTTTTATTGTATTTTTTTATAATATTTTTATATTATTTTATATGTATATTATATTTAAAATTTTGTAGTATTATATTTTATTTTTTCTATATAATGCAATAAATTGTTAAATCTATAGAAAAACTATAATAATTTCACAAAAGTCACTTTCTTAGGTCAATCAGCTTATGCGGCCTCTCTTATTGCTGCCTAATTTAAATGTGGCCTCTAATGGTAAAAAGGTTCCCCTCCTCTATACCTTAGAAAACTTCTCCGAGAAGATTGCTGTATCAAGAGTTAAAAAGTAAAAATAAGAATGTAGGTTATAAAAATAGTCGTTAAGATAGGCTGAAGACATGAAAGCAAATTTGCTGATACCCTCTGATTTAGCATGTCTGACTTGGAATGACGTCGTAATAAATGTATTTTAATAATATTAATAATAATAATAATAATAAAATTTATTAATCTGAAAGTGAGCAATGCTCGATGGGAGATGGAAAAGACATAATAAGAATATACATAATTCGATAATAAGAAATTAATAATCTTCGCCCAAACATCTTTAAAATACACACACACGGAATAAAATGCTCAGAAAATGAGTAAACAAGAAGTCAGATATAAATTACATCTAAGAAGTTAAAAAAACTAAATTAGGTCCATATGCTTGTATATTCACATACGTACAGAAATATTTTCACTTACAAACAGATACAGATGCACACTCATACGTACAAGAAAGAATAAGAGGAATGGTAGATAATATCTTAAGCAATGTATAAATATCATATGCATATAAGAAAATAGATAAATAGATAATGCGATATGTGCATCTTATGTTTCAATTGTATAAAAATAAAGCACTTTCTGGCCTACAAAATTAGTAGTTAACAAAATGTCTTTATTAGTTGTTAATGAAAACGTTAACATGCAGGCATTGTGTTCTGCGCTAGAGTGTGGCGCTCATAGAAAAGGCGTGATGACAGACTGCTGGGACGAACCTCCATGCTGTACCTCGTCACGACCGGTTTGATACCCAGAGATGATTGCTCGTAATAAGATTTTATTTTGAATATTTTATTTACAGGAATAAGAAAGAAATAAGGATACGAGCATTATTATTAATGAGATCATTTCTAACCAACACTTCTCAAACTAAAATATTAAAAAACTGTATGATATCAATGAGCCCCTAAAAGGAATATTTTTGTCAAATACTAATATGGACGATAGAGAAGTTCAAATTATTGGCTGTTTTCTGCGAATGAATATTTATATATTTATTTCATACCGAATTGTTTACATAGCGTAATACAACAAAAATTATGTAATACTAGAAAATCCTACAGAGGTGTAGGAATACATGTGCGTATTATTGGAAAACGTAATACTAATAACTTACGTGACAAAATATAACTTATGTCCACATTTATTTATCGTGAAATATCCAAAATCTTTACAGATACTAACTTTTTAACTTAACTATAATTTTTGAGTGATTTAACATACTTCATAATAATACAATAATTAATAGTTAATGGTTAATAGTTAGTTAAAGTCCAATTTTCAACTTTTTCTTTCTATATTTTGAATTATTTGAAATGAATTGAAAAATGAATATATTTATTCCATTAACCTAAAGTCAGAAATCGAATGGAACTTGGTTCCATATATATTTTTCTAACGAATATTGTTATCATTTATCAGGCTTAAGGACGAATCTACTAACAAGATACTTTTGGCAGATATAGATTTTTGTCAGAATTTCAATATTGTCTCGTGTGACAACCTCCTTCCCTCTTGCTTTTTAGGTTATACTTAATGAAACCGAGAATTATTCGGAAAGCAAGCAAATTTTATAATGAGCTCAAGAAGGAAATGGACAAAACAAAGGAAAATACTACATTTATTACCACAAAAATACAAATTAAAGTCTCAAATTAGGAAATATGTAACTGCATGCTAGTTATACTAACCTCACTACTAATCCACAAACCTCGTGTAGTTTTAATTAACTACATTAAATTTTTCCTGAAACTTACTCTTAAGAATTTTAACAAGTTCCCGTGCATTTTAATTTATCCATACTAGTTACTGGATGATCGGATGAAGTATTTGAGCAGCTAGGTAATTATGAACCTCTAATAACTTCATCGGAGGAGCATTATTGGTCTCTCAAGGCATCTTTCTAAGGATCAAAACGATGGTAAGTTTTAGGAGTCAAATCAAGAATTTCACATGCATAGGAAAATTACGAGCATCCTCACAACATTAAAACGTTTTTATTGCTTGATAAATGAGCAAAAAAAGAAAAAAATTGGGATAAACCATTCAAATCAGTACTTAAAAGTAAATGTCATCTATAGCATACTTGTAGAAGTTACGTATACATTCTTCCTTTTTATAACATTATTTATTATTTTTTATAACATTATGCATCCATAATGTACAAAATAAAATTATAAGCGGGATATATAAACTAAAAAAATACTTGATAAAAATGAGTTTGAATAAAAATGTGGTTAACAAAGATTGAACGAGTAACGTAAGTCGAAGCAGCCAATTACAGAATCAATACTTATTACAAATTTAACATATCAGAATAGTCACGACACACTTATTTACACAAAACACATCCTTTAAGTATTATTTCCTCATTCATCGTACAACAAATCGTAGTATTAACAATATGGAAACGATGATGTAGAAAACCGTGGAGTAGATTATTGTGCCATAGTTGAGCTTGTTGAGAATTTGTAATTTTTTGAAATTCCCAAGTTTTACTGAACAATGACCAACAATAAAACGTGTTTTTATGAATGGATTGAGTATATGAATAATAATAAAAATGTATTGATTTAGCCGTTATGATCCTACACTCCTCTACAATCTGGCCATGTAACAGAAGAAAATGTACAACTTATTCGAGAAGTAAAACGAATTAAGTAGAAATAATATTTACATTTACATCTTGCATAGCAAAACATGGGACCATCTCGGTAAACCTTAAGTGTTTGAGGAAAGACCCAACAAAACCCTCAATCATTATGGTGACTTAGGGCTGAACAAGTTAATGTATCATTATCACAATTACTAAAATACAATGATATTTACCTTATCAAAATTACAATTCACAACTTCATAAATTATCTACGTAAAACATAACAAACGTAAGTAAAAAGGTAGTGGAAATTACAATACATCAAAGAATTACACAGTTTAAAATATTTTAAGAAACATCGTAGTGCGTTTGATGAGTACAGGTACGTAAAAACGTTTGTATTTTGAGCTTGAGTTGACATTAGTAGACTCCTCGCTTTTCCTGAAAGCGACTCGGTCCGAGGGATGTCGTAGAGGGAGGGAGAAACGAGAGGAGGAGCACGGGGCAAGTGGAGTGGTACAGTGGGCGTCTGTTTCAATTGCCCTCTGCGGCTGCGGAGCTCTGCGGCGGGGAAGCGATCCCTGGGGATTCCAAACCCCACATCCCCCCCACCCTGGTTCCTACCTGCGTCCTGACCCTGGCAACGGCCACCTGAGCGCCTGCACCACCTGTCCAACACCCCTCAGGCTCTTCACGCGTAATGGCTGTCACGTTGCGACGAAAGACACTCACTCGGCATGCATTTAGGCCTTAGGAGTGGAACTCTCTTATAAAATATGTACTTTCATCAACGACTGGGACAAATCTAAGTATAGATACCGGTACTGGTACCGGTTCCACGACAATAACAAATATAAGGTTTATGTAAATAACCGGACAGTGATCACAAAAAGTAACTAAAAACTTCTTGTCTTGTATAGTTTTTGCAGTTCGAAGACTGACATGAATTATCACGAGGTGTGTCAAGATAGGACAAATTTATGACATGGTTAATGCTGTTCGGGGTGACCTGAGGCTATCATGTTTACATACAATCCGTGGAGGTTTATCGTTCTCCGGATTCAAATTCATAAACATTGACTTCAGGGAACACCGGCTGTGTGAGCAGGTCAGTATATCTTTGACTATGGTTCTAAAACGTTTTACGTAGATATTTTGTTAATTCAAACGATTAAGTTCATAAAAAAGTACACATTTCATGCAAATCTTCAACTAAAAATTTGTTTTCAATAATAATCAAACATATGTTTTCAATAAATAAAGTAAAAATGTATGTTTACTAAGTTTAAGACCCTAAGAATTTGATCAGACTCTCACATTTAAGATGAAATATGAATAATGGAATTTTTTTTCGTGTCTGTTTCGGTTGATACAAAAAGTAGAGAACCAATCAATAGTCTCAATATATAGTGAAATAAGGCAATTATTAAGGTAAATAAACGAAATCAAATAAACATATCTGATTAATTTAAGTTAATCAAACCGTGACAAGCGTTATCTGTCAGGTAGTTTATGAATGAAACATTTCTGTGCCGTCAAACTTAGCACAATTAATTTAGTATAGTTTAATACAATCATAAACAAATAGTTCACAGATCCTTTTCGGTTCCAGAAAATAATCTATATAATATCACCTCCGTATGTCAATCTGTTAAGAATGACTGACATAAGAGGAAGGGTTATTCACAAAAAGTTACCTTTCAGAAAGTAGCTGTCGCTGAAGAAAGGATTTTTCATTCGATTTTATTGCTGTTCTTATTTCAACCTCAACTCTGTGATTGGTTTGAACCATCTCATCTGTCGATCATATACTTCTTTTCGCATAATAGTATATTAGCAAATCTTTGAAGTAATGTAAGTTTAAAAATTTGAGAAAGTCAAAATGGGCAATACTTCTATTTTATTTTATTTCACAATATTTGGGGTCGCAATATATTCGCAGCTTTAAAGTTTACTATTTGCGAAGTATATTGGATTGATAATTGTGATTTTCTGATGTTTGCTGTTAGTTCATAATGTGTATCTCATTTACCGAACTGTACACATAGTTGGATTCGACATGGTCGGGGAAATAGAGTAATTACCAGATAATGAACTTGTCGTGATTACAGCACATCAGATCAGGAGAGTAGAGCAGAATATTTATGAATGTTCCGCAGGTTGGACTCCAAATTAATGAAGATCGTTATTCGAGGTATTATAAAAGTATTTGTCACAATAAAACAATAATTTGAGGAAGTATTATAAATGAAGTAAAATAAATTAAATTAATTAACTCATACTTTGTACTCTTTTAACGAGATTGTGTCCGTTAAGATGTAAAAAAACCTATTTACTTTCAAAAATCTTTTTTCTATATCATAGAAGTAGTGATACAATTGTTTTATATCACTACATACAAAAGAAATTCATCGAACTACGTATTTTATATTAGTTGTACTTCACTTTAATGTAAAGTAACAATAATATATAATTGAAAGCAATAAAGATTTTTTTCTGGAATTGCTACGAATATATTTAACAAATGTGAGAAATGTTGGTCTTGATTCATTTACAAGTATGGATGGGAAATCGGTCAATAGACATGTACTCAACTTTTCAATGCGTCAGTATATGTAGCAAATTGAAAAAGCTCATGTATTATTCAACCTAGTAATATATTCTCATATTTATTTTTTCTGAAAGCCAACAATATGACTATTCGTGATTAAAATATGCATTTTATGTGTAATACATTTATACATATATACTAAGAAAAATCTGAGTTTTATAACCCAACAGACCATGAATAGCTGGCAGCATCGTTTTACGAAAGAGATATCTACGGAGAATACCACTGAGTACTTGGAGACAAAAATAATAAATATAAATACCGTGTGTGTCTTTTCTGGATATAACAGGAGTGTTTGATAATGTACGCTGGGGTGTGATAGTAGACGGGCACACGAGAAAAGGGATGTCCAAGTATCTACAGAATACGGTAAAGAGTTATTTCTAAAACAAAAATTTTATCTTTAAATTGGGAGATGAGCAAATAATAAAGATGACGACGGTGGGTGCCCGCAGGGGTCAGCGAGTGGTCCTTTCTTTTGGAACATAGTGATGGATGGGATATTATGGGATCTGAAAGAGATGAAAATATTGAATGTCTCGCATATGCGGATGATTTGACTTTGGTGGTGCATTCTGAATCTCGCACTAAGTTAGAGCAGAGTACGCAGGAAGCAACTGACAAATGTTAGAAGATTTGTGCGGAGCGGAGATTAGAGCTTTCACAAAACAAGATTCGCATAATGTGGTTTAGACATGCTCTGAGCAACAGAAGGAATTTTAAAGTATTATTAAATGGACAGAAGGTGCAAATTGAATGGACGTATATGTATTTGGGGATTGTGCTACATGAACGATTGATTTCGTCGAGCACCAAAAGTATGTGACAAGGGTAAGGACTTTGCTATTCAGTATGATGAGGATTGGCATAACTGAATATAACAGTAGACGACAGGATCTAAAACTTTTATACACTGGAGCTCTAAAACAAATATTGACCTATGGAGTACAATTTTGGGAGAATGGATAGGGAGAGTAAAATTACAACAAAAGTTACGCTCTATAGAAAGACAACGTCTTCTGAAAATGACGGGATGCTATAAAGAGTTTCATCGGAGGCATTAAATGTTCTAACAGGAGTAGTGCCAATTGATCTCCATGAGCAGAAAGTAAGGTATTAAAAAAAACAGGGGAAAATTATGGCGATCGGACAGGAAATTCAAACAATCAAAGGAATGACAAACAATCTAGACAAATATTGGCACAAGAATTATTAAGAGGATGGCAGACCAGATGGCATCAATCGGAGAAAGTACGGGCTACATACAGTTAAATTGATGATGTACTGTACTCCAAGAAGAATAGGAAGTGGTTTGAGCCATCTAAAGCTTTACTAGAATATATAACTGGACATGGTGACTTAAAGACTTACTTGCGTATAGGAAAAGAGACATCAGATTTATGAGGTTGTGGATTGAACAGAGACACCTGGACATGCTCTGTGGGACTGCAACTGGTATGAGGAAGGGTGAGAATGGTTCATAGGAAAGTTTCGGACAATTGGTTTGCTAAATTGAGGACAACAGGACATTGATTGACACACAGCAGAAGTATGGAATCTTCGAGGACTATGTCAAGAAGATGAGAGATATCAGGAAGACACACAGAGAAATTATTTCGCAAGAAATAACAACGCAACGTAGAAAATAAGGAGATCCTCGTATTTCTTAAGCAACGGAGACGAGGTGACCACGTGGTCAAATGAAATGAAAAAACAACTAAAACAGATCATGATCACTCAGAGATCAGTTATTCTTGACTACTATCGATCAGCTTCAAAACTCCAGCAAACATTAATTTTCATACATGTTAGTGCTTACTATAAACTTCGTCAGAGACATAGTAATGTAAATGATACGTATCTAATCATAATATGTTTCTATTTGTGACATAAATACTGACATTTAAGATATAAGAAGTTACCATTTGATGAGTTAGAATATCACTCTAAAATATTTCACTCTTTTACTTCACTTTCATGCATAAAATATTCATAAAAGGACACACAAAATTTTCTAAAATGTTATTCGTCAATATACAACTCGTATATTCTTTTTATAAAACATAAACATGCTGCTAAAAATGGTTTACTCCCAAATCAAATAAATGAAAATACCTATTCGGTGATGGTGAGGTGTTGAAAGAGTTTTCATATATTATAAAGGAAAACGTGTATTTGTTCTGAATAATGTATTGCAGAAAGCTTTTTCGACCACGTAACAGCCATCTTCAATGCTAAAGAATGAGATTAAAACCATTAAATATACACATATACAATAATAGAATAAAATAAAGTGAATTGCATTTGAATTATAGAATAAAATACTGTAAAGCGAAAACAATTTAAAATTGTAAAAATACTGGATGAATATATTTGAAATTGGGATGAAGAAGATTGTAATAAATTTATAGTGTAAAATGAAAACATAAAATGCGAAATGAATAAAAGACAAAGTGAGCAAACTGAACGTACCTGAATATAGGGGTATAATTGAATATTTTCACAATTTTAAATTGTTTTCGTTTTACAGAATTTTGTTCTATTTTATCATTCGTATGTAATTCACTTTATTGTATTCTATTATGTGTATATTTAATGTTTTTTATAGAACTCGTTATCTCATTTTGTAGCACTGGAGATGGCCGCTGCGCGGTCAAAACAATTTTCTTCAATAAATAATGTAGAAAGAGATACTATGTTTTCCTCTATATTACAGGATAATACATAATACGATTCGGGCATATAACATCCATTGAATAAAAAGAAAAATAATTACAATGTTAAATTATTTCTTTTGCGTCTCTTATTTTTTATATAACTATTTATCACATTCTCGATTTCATTATTAACCGATTATTCAAATTTTTTTTGTAGATTATGAAATATCGCTAGGTATTTAAATTGGGAATTGCTAGAGTTTGTATTCTCGTAGCGAAGAAGGATCGCATAGGGTCGCAGCGCTAGGTTGTGGATGGGAGGGTGAGAATGTGGAATTCAATGGGGTTGTGAATGAGGTGGTTTGCGACCGGCTGAGAGGGGAGACCTGCTGATGTACTGGTGAGACCACAAAAGGGGTGTGGGTCTAGTGATGGAAGGGAGTCATCTTCGGTGATGGATGGAGTTGGCGTATTTTTCGACGATGTGGTCATAGCATGAATGGGAATAGGTTGAGTGGTAGACGGAAGCGGGACAAGTGATCGATGACGTAGGAACGGGCGTGGTTATAGTGACGGATGGAAGTGGCTTGTAACCAGACAATGCCAGCTCGTGGAATGCGGCTGTTTCATCTATAATTATTGACCATGAAAAAAAAAAATTTCAATACACCCTTATAACTATTTCTTATTATTTATATAATTATTTATAATATTTTGTCCCTATTACATTTTGGCTAACCTTGAGTACAATACTACTCTGTTACAAACAATATTTTGCGACCCTCTTTGCTCCTGGAGTTGCATTAAGACAAGGACCACGATATGAATGTTGATGGATGAATGAGTTATTCTTTCCCTTCTGATATCTTCTTCCTTTTTTATTTTGTATCGCATAAATTATGTCATACATATATTGTTTTACCATATGGTAGCTAAGAGGTTAAGTGCAAGAGAAAGCATTTGCCGTAACTTCTTCTCAAAAACTTGATGTATTATTATGTTTATCTTTGGTCTCTTTCGGGTACTTCGTTCGGATGCTGCCTTTCATGCTTCCGGTAAGTAACTATTTTTTATTCTGTAAGTAAATACTATTAAAAAAGAAAATAGCTTCGTGGAACACTAAAAGGAGTGAATTATTTCACGTTCCCTTGTATTAAAGTAAGGACCTCAGTACGCTGCTTGAGACGGTTGAAGATAAACGCCAAGAAGAGTAAAGTAAAGAGGATAGGCGAAGAAGACATGTGAAAGGGGAAAACAACAGAAAGTGGGTATGTGTGTGTTCTTTGATACGGCGATAACTCAGAATTGGAGGATTTTTGAAGAGATAAAAGTAAGAAGTGGAATGGCAAAACAGGCGTACAGAAAGATGTGCTGGTACTCGATAGTAAACTGAAATCGAATTAAAGAAGAGACTGGCCGAGGGTTTTATTTCGAGAGAAATGATACTTGGTCGTGATACGTGGGTTTTAATAAAAATGTTAGAAAAAGGATAGAAGAGCTAGAGATATTAACACGGAGGAGAATTTGAAAATTTATTGAAAGGACAGAGTGAGGAATGAGGAAGTTTGGAAAGAGTNAGTTTTAATAAAAATGTTAGAAAAAAGATAGAAGAGCTAGAGATATTAACACGGAGGAGAATTTGAAAATTTATTGAAAGGACAGAGTGAGGAATGAGGAAGTTTGGAAAGAGTGGGAGAGAAGAAATGTATTATGACATTAACAACAGAAAAAGAAATGAGTTGGTTCACGTGTTGAGAAAGGACTATTGAAAGAAGTAATGGAATGAACGGTGGAAGGGAAGAAGGGGAAGGTTGAAAAGGTAGACGATGCGGAGGAAGGAAGAAGATATGTGGGGATGAAGAGAAAGGTGAAAAACCAACGAAGCAGAAAACCAATGAAGATGACTATGCTATCAACGTCGCTCAAGGGATTGGTAGGAGTTGAAATCTGTTTAGGGATGACTCAAGATAGGATTCAAATAATTGGGTATAAATAGGGATGGAGGAAGGGGACTGATGGGATTTATCACTCAAAGAGAAACAACAGAGGGAAGTTGGTGAGATGTGGATTCCAGAAGATGCCGAATGCGCCAAACCAAGAGAAGGCACTTTGGAGCCGCAGTGGTTGGTAGGACTGCCAGCCACAGGCAAGCCCTAGGGAGGCGCGCGGGTCAGCCGTTGGGAGACAGACTGCCAACCGGCGACAAGGCGCCCTAAGCCACGCCGGCCTTCTGGCAGAGCGCCCTGGCTTACTGCGCTTCCTCCACCGGATATTTAGGGCACTCTCTTGCCCAGACGTCCCACGGAGACACCAGGCGGCGGCGGCGGCGGCGGCGGCCAATGTCGCATCTTCTTCTTACCCCACGATCACACTTTTCTTCAAATCCAGTACCTGACTCCTCTCTGCTATAAGTCTTTATTTTCCTTCCCTCTATATTTTACCATTTTCCTACACTTCTTCTTCAACATATAACAAAGCGTGGTGGGTTATCTTCTTGTTGAGGTACGATATCTATGTTATTATGAAAAAGTACTTCATATATCTGTACAAAATATTGTAAAATCATTCTTGTGCGTTGATTGAATGAAAGTATTTTTCAATCAAAATTATGTAAAAAAAAAACAGTTAAATTGTCGATTTATTTCCAAATATCAAAATTTTATTTACAAAATATCTCGTTCTACGTGTTTCTGATAGGTATGATATGATGATAATAGCTGAATAAGAACTACCTCGTTCTTACAATCATATAATGTATCAATTAATTGTAAAGTCGTTCAAAATATTACCCTAAAATTTGTAATGTTTTCATTTAGAATCCTAATTTTAGACACTTATTCTGCTATCAAACTGAAGTACCGAGTTATAACGATAGTGGTGAAATAATATGTTATTGCTTCATGTGTGGCTTAATGTTAAGCAACCCTTGAGAATACCCATTTGTGGGGTTTGGAATAAATTTCTTTCCTTGGCACATCGTTCAAAATTTATGTTTCAGTACGCCACTCATTGTCTTCTAATGCCTTTCTTGGACAAGATTGTAATGAAGATTTATCTACTTTGAAAAGAAAATTGTTCTATCGAAGTAAGGAAATATCGAAGGTTTAGATATTAAATGTACGTACACATTTCACAATTCTTCTCTCTATATACTAGCATCTTTATTAGCTTATTTATTAGAATGTGATTTTCCTGAAAAACGTTTTCCTGATAAGTACCTCCCTGGACTGAGCCCTGCCTTAAAAAAAATTGGTACGCATGGCTTTTTCGACAGATAAGTTACATTAAAAAAACACCTTCATAAAAAAAAATTAAAGATTAATTAGCCAATTAAATAAGTTAAATTTCGTTCATATGTATACGAAATTGACAGAAAAACATATTTTCGAGAGTTTAGTATAATCAACTTAATAACTAAATTTTGTGATCCATGGTTCATTCGCAATAATTCTTTTGTTGTTGTTGGTTGCAGAAAAATATTTCATAAATTTTCTAAACACATGCCACGCTTGATAAAGAAAGCTCAAGAAAGACTGACCAATGAAAATCGCAATGCATGCACGCCAATTTATTGTATTATTTTATGCGCCTTTAACATTTTAAAAATAAATAATCTTGCAAATACATCGTTACCAAAGTACATTAGAAATTTCTTCAGAGATTTCTAATTATGTAGATTACTTATGTGTTCCAGGTCTGAACATTTTACGTCCATTCAATTTTTTATTTATTTACCGGATGAGGCACAAAATGTGAACACTTCAAACATTTGCCAAATGAATTAAGGTGAGGGAGTACGATTTTTTTCACTAAGATAATTGTCGGGATTGGTAACTTCCAAAGTTACAGAACTAATGACACTTTTATTGATTTTTTTAAAGCGAACTTTGGTTTTTATTCACAGCTAATTCCAACAACGCGATAAGACAAACTCTTAAGACACATCTTTTTTTAGTTTAAACGATCAAAAACAGAGCAGCAATGAAGCGGTCATTTAAACATTTTTTGACATTAAGCATGGCTAAGAAAAAGATTGAACTTCACTCCTGGACGTGAAAAAATTAGTTTTCCTTGTCCGTACAACAAATGTTTAATTATTCGCGATGCTGTTTTTCTAATATTGTTCTCTCAAATTCATTACCATGTTACATCTTTGAATTATTACTGCACTAGTTAATAGTGGGTGAATAATAGTGTATAGCATGCACAGCCCACGACGCATTTTGGTGCTTTTATAAGGCGTCCGAGCCCTTAGCGTAGCCACGCACTGTAAATATTTATGTTAAATATTTTTGAAACAAATTGATTTTTGAATTCATCTTTTCGCAGGCTTTGAAGTAGCTGTCAAAAGTATGCAGTTATTATAAAAATTTCAATTGAAGTATCAATTTATCTGCAGTTAAATAAGTTATCAATCGTTTTAATACGTCAAACAATTAGTTCATGTTGCGACGTATCTTTGTGAAAACCGCACTTCGAGTTTATTCGTTAAGAACTATTTGGGGTATTCGTTTTTACCGACTTTTCCAGTATACTAATACGTAATTACTAATAACGTCCATGTTCACGAAGTCACGTGAAGATGACTTCAGCTACGGCATGGTCGCTGCGAGACACGACTAGAGCGTGCCTCAAGTCCTCCATGAGGACGACCGCCGCGCTTCGGTCAGTAGGAGCGGATTAACGACCTGAGGAGTATCGTAATTAATGGGGTCAAGTTACGGGTTGGCTCCGACCAATCGCAGCTCACTCCGCGGCGGCGTAGAGACGGCATTCGCCCCCGCGTCGAAACAAATGATACGCGGCAGACACTAGTAATTAGCGAACTTGGCTTCTACCATTAGAAGCTAAGACCTCTTCTTCTCAGTTCCGTAATAAGTCCTTTCTTATTACGACGTTCAATTACTTTTAATAGTTCTTCTTTGAAACTTTAAATATCCTACTTACAACCACACTCATGTGTACTGATATCTTGTTCTACTTTTAGCAGTGGTGAATACGGTCTGTATCAACATTACACGGTGTTGAAGATACAGACGACTCAAAGATAAACTTAAGTTTAGGGGACAAAGGGACGGAAACATGTCATAACAGTTTGCGATTATTTCAATCATATAACATTTACATGTTTTCACGCAAAACGTCATATTAATTTTATAATTATGGCAAAATATGGTTACATACAGATGTAACCTGTTGTTAATTTTTAACGTTGAATTATTAAATTAAATTGTAATACCCAAACATTTGGAGGCCAAGATTCACCAAGCCCCACCCTTCAATTACCGACGGCTGACGAGTAACACGTCGAATATAATACCAAAAATTAAAGATTACTTTCTGCATAAAAAGGTAAGTTATTACCATTACTATTCCACTGTTGCCTCGGTAAAATGACTNTTCCACTGTTGCCTCGGTAAAATGACTTTTTATTGTTTCCATAACATGATTTCTACGGCGTTGTCATCCTCAGAAGAGCAAATATTCGAAAACTGTCCCATCAGATATATTTTACATCCATCAAATCTGTCACTGTAAAAAAACTAAAATATTCATTGCTACTTTATTAAGCTCGTTCTCATTCATGTGAAGAAACGAAACATGTAAAATATTCCTCAATCTAGAAGAAAAGATATTACATTGGAGAAGAAAAAAATCATCCCGGATTATTATCGGAATGTCAGTAGGTAGAATTCAATCCAAAGTAAATTATAAAAAAAAAGACAATGGACGAGACGTCGTATCTCTGATGCTCGAAAGACAAGCAATAGGAAGTTAAGTCACAAGGAGGGTGACCGAGACTGAAAGTGGTCAACTCCCGGATATCGATCGCAAGTATCAATACCTCTCCATTCGATTGTTAAGAAAGCACTAGAAGCTGCGAGTTAAACTTCGTCACTTCGATAGTATAGACTCTTCCACTTTGTTCGAAACGACTCACTTGGAAATAGTATAGAAGGCGACATTATGTCTAACTGCTTCAGAATTAACCTGGCCACTTTTCTCCCAGTGCGGACAGTCAAGTTGAAACAAACGAACTGGACAATTTGATACCGAGTAGAAGGAATCATGGCGTCTTTACATACAAGAAAGCGAATTACAATGTAACAAAAAAATTATAATTCATCAATATAACACAATTATTTATAGTCAGTAACACAACATAACAATAATCATGTTTTTATGTTGGGGTGTACTATTTGCAAGTTTTCTTAACTCTCTACCAATATCACGAAAGAAGCTTTTTTGTTTTTGTTTTTGAAGCAAATAATTACTAAACTCGAAATTTATCATTCGTGGAGGAGGATTTCAGTTTTTCACCTATATTAAAATATCCGAATGTGGCAAGTTTCTGATCAAAGAAAATTGAACAATTACAAAGGATTTAAGTTTTTATAGATGTATGCACTATTAAACTGATTTCTGTACATTTAAAAAAAAATGAACTAAATAAAATTTCAAAATGAATTTAAAAAGTGAGTTTTAAGAAATTTTCTTTCAACATTGGATTATTCATATTGTTTTCGAATGGCAGTGAGTTTTTTACTCAAATCTATTAAGTAGATTATATTTGTATATTTGTATTCATTTTATTTGACTATCATCTCTGAGGGTAATGATATAAGAAGACTGAATCATTATTTGAAAGTATTAGTCGTATCACATCATTAGATAAAATAAATTGTTACAATTCTACGAACCGAACTGACATGGTCGTTAAGCTCTTTTATGACGAGAAACTCAAAGGAAATAACATATATAACCGATAAAGTAAATATTTTTACATCAATGTACTGTTGAACATGAAAATGAGACAGCCCGAAGTGAACGACTGCAAAGGATGCGATTCTGCGGCGCTTTCTTCGTCAATAGCGTTCCTCGTCTGTCTGTTTTCTTTACAAGACAGCTTTCCCAGGCCGCCGCCGCACCGCACTGGCGCTGACAGCCGCTCAAGACAGAAGAATACATCTTCAGCGTGCTCTTTTCGCTCGATATGGGAACGTAGGAGCACGGAGGTGGTTCAAGCTTCGATTCCTTTCGACGAAAGAGAAGGGGTCATTTCCCTTTCGGCACGTTCTGCTTGCGTTGTGTCTCCGGAGGCTGCGTGTTTGGGTTCTTCTTCACGATTTATTTATTTATCGTAATGTTTTTCGTTGAGAGCAGTAGGGAGTTGAAGGATCGTTTCGTCCACTGCTAACTCGCCACATTGTACTCGAGTTCAATGTGATACAAGAGTAGGAGGAAGTATAAATGTCCATTTATCCTTGTATTCATTTATTAGCTATTTATCTATATATAAATGAATGTGTGTTGGTTTGTCCTTTATGTGTTCCCGTACTACGAGTATTCATCTAATTGGGATGAGACTTTGGCAAGTTGTTGTGATTACGCCGCAAAGATTCCTGTCATAGTAAAAATATTCTATAATAGATGACGCGCGTGTATATGAAATAGTTTAATTGAACCAATTAAATTGTGTGCGCGTATTTTTGTAAGTTTCCTTCGTGGTATATATTGAAACGAATGAAAGAGAAATAGAATAATGTTAGAATTTTATGTAAGAACTTTAGGTGACGCCGGACAAAATGAGCTAAATAAATCCAGATCAGATGATCGGTGTTTTAATACCAGTATGCCCATCTATGAATGTTTTATTTATTTCAAATCTCAGCAAAGCCTGGTAGTTCTGCTAGTTCTAAATATTTACAGGGATATTTGAGAGCAACAATACAATTCTTCATCCATCCAAATTAGTAAACACTGTAAGTTTGTCTTGCTCGTCTTACATTGAGTATGTATCCATTGTGGGAATTTCTATTTTTGATCTCTATTCTCACATGATACTTGAAAGTTTGCTCTCATTTTCATTACTATACTCTTAACATAATTGTATTATATTAAACAGTCAAATTTCATTTTGAAAGAGCTATCACATTTTTGCTTCAAACATGGAGAAGTATGAATGATTTGGAGAATATACTAATTTCTCTGAAAATATTACCTTAAATTGTACAGTACCGTTTGTGTGACACATTTTATCACACACATGCATGGAACTCATTTACTCATTAGTCAAATGATTGTAGAGATGGAGTCACAAGTCCTATTAATTAATTTCAACTTTAATGTCAAAATACATTAAAGTTGAAATTAAACTGAAACGAAATTATTTATGAGAGACAGTTAAACCGTATCCTAATATTTTTGTCTTTATTACCCTTGTATGACATTAGTCACATTAATAAAAATTTGCAATGTTTAGGATTTTATAATTCCGATGATTTCCATTGGTAAGAAAATGATTGTTTTCTACAGGAATGGTAGGGTAATAAAATGAACAAGAGATGAAATAACTTAATTTTACTTACAAATATTTCTACCTACATGACCTGTCGTGAAAAATAACTGCATTGACTTCATGTCAGACATCAAATGGTTATTTAGATTAATACATACAGAGAGGTAAACTCTAGGAGTCGACGCAAACTACTTCGGGAGTACTGTTCCACTGAATATTCAGTTTATACGTGCAGCTTTCTTCAACGTCAAAATTATTCTTTTCCTTTGCCTCAAGCATTATGCTAATGACACAGCCATCTACATTTCAACTTGCTGTGAAGTGACGAGTTAACTGAGTTATGGAACATGGTAGCTGACACCGTTTCTATGCGAAGGTATCTTTCTTATGGCTGCCTTCCTTAGTTTATGTAAAATTGTCGCTTTGTGACGCAGGTCTTGTGAGACGCGTGGCGAGGGAATTTTCTTCTTCATGCTTGATAATAGTGTCCATAACAATGAAAGTGCTCATGAATTAACGAAAGGTACGTACTTATCAGCTTGTGCCATTACCTACACCAGCGGTTCGCGAAGTGGGCGCACCCGCGTACACGGTGCTATAGGTTAAAATGTAATTCTCATTTTAAAAAAACAAAAAACTCTAACACATACTACTTTTTAACTATATTTATATTCCTCTACAGTTTCATATTTATAATTTTACTATTACGTAGAAGGTTGAAATTTTCCTAGAATGTACAATGAATTGCTTACATTAGTGGAGACGCGTAAAGCGATCTGAAGATGCAGGCAATTACTGGTCGTAAAAGTTACGGAACCACTAAAATACACTGTGTAATTGTTTGAAGTAGAAAATACAATTTAGTTTTAAAACGCATACCAGCACCCGTATCCATTCTCCATTTCACGTTTTCATATCTGGAGAAATGAACTTCATTCATAAGAAAGTATTTTATGTAAGTAGGTTTCTCTTTGAGCAATTTGGTGGCTTCTGGTAATTTCAATGCTGTCTATACCGCTCACTGATAAGTCTTCCGTAACCAATATGGTTTTTTAAAATTTCAATGATTGTATTATTGAATATCTGAATCAATAGAATGAAATTTATAAGTTTTACTTATTTTTCTTTTGGCAGTTTGACATAATTAATTGGCCCAGTTATGCAAGTTGAAATTCATGCAAATGGTAGGTTTTTCTGTGAATAATATTTTAAAAAATTTCTCTGGAAATTGAGACCAAAAATACTGAATGAATATTTTTCAAGAAAATTAATTCTCGTTCACATAATAGGATAAAAGAGGTGGTGGCAGTAAAACCATTACGGAATGCCTTGTTGACCACGAAACTTAGATTGTTATTTCGCCTATGAGTTCACGGGAGTTCTTCGCGAGGTCCGCTCCTGGCTTGTGGCATGTGTATAACTATTTAATCTCATTGCTTCTGTATTCTTATCTTGATCATCTATAGTGTTTAACTGATAAGAGCTATTACTTATTTGATTACTTCCTCGTCCATTTTTGTACTTCACCCGCAGCGTATCTGAGACACGTGGCGTCACGTGATAATTATGGGTTAAATAGTCCTTGGGGACTGAAAGTAGTGAGCGAAGAGTCAATCTGTTTGAATGAGAGAACAGGACGGAAGTGACAACCTATTAATTAATATAGGGTATCCACTAACTACTCTTCAATGTTAATTTTCACAGACACGGAAAAAATGGTCTGTGATATAAAAATAATTGAAGGAAAATAAAGAAAATGTGCAGTAAATTCAGAGTAAAATATTTAGTAACAAAAGCTTTTCTCACTTTTGATTCAATGAATAACTATAAAATAGTTATTGTCATTAAGATGAAACTACACTGATATAATTCACATTTTATTAGTTTCCATACAGTCCTTCATAAGTAACTATTTATTACCACTTCGTATAATCTATAAATACGAGATAATTATTTAATTTACAATTGTCCGTTACTGCGTACAAAAGTACCCACTTATTTTCCCGAAGATTTAATCCAATCCAAACAAATTCTTGGCGCATAAAGAAGTAACCTAATAGATGTAGATCTTTTAGAAGAACGACCTTTTTTTGAGAATTAGCGAACGACAAAAGGGCAACGTGATGGGAGACGACGCAAATGTTTCGGNAAGGGCAACGTGGTGGGAGACGACGCAAATGTTTCGGAGGTGAAGGTAACGAGGGGGGGGGGTAAGAAGAAAGGCTCTAGAGGTTGGGGGATGAAGGAGAAGGTACAAGTCTGAAGAAGCCGCGACGTCGTAGGCAATAAAACGTCTTGCTTGTTTTATTTCCCTTCTAGTTCGCTCTTAAGTACTTACCTCATAAATTCGCCGTTCTAAATGTAAATTTTTGCAATCAGCTGCTGAGCGCTGGTCGTAGTCACCGTTAACTCTAATTGGACTGTGGCCCGTCGACAGCGCTGCACTCGCGTCACTGCATGTGTTGCCCTGTTGCTCTTTGCATTCAACGTTTTAGCGAATATTCGCACCAAGTGCACCGCGCGTTTACGAGGAACTGCACGCAAAACATTTTACTTCTCGATGTGTCGAGATCTATCAGATGTGCTACAATTTTGCGTAAAAATAGATATCAAAATGTTTTTCACAATTCTAAGATTCAAATCTACACGTTTAAGAACTACAGTTATTATTGACGCTCATGGTCGAAAGAATGTCTTTTTCTTCACCCTACAAAGTGGAGGCAGATGGTGTTTCACTCATGTTCAAATTTTCGTACGGTACGCCTAAATACTATAAAATAGTATCTAAATACTATAAAATAGTATCTAAATACTATAAAATAGTATCTAAATACTATAAAATAGTATCTAAATACTATAAAATAGTATCTAAATACTATAAAATAGTATCGTTAAAACAAACATTTTAGTACTTCTTCACAGACAGCGTTTATTATTTGTCATTTTGGTGACCGTGGAAATATGTGAAATGACCAAAACGTTTCGTGTAACAAAATAAAAATAATTTTTGCCAAGAAAATATTTCTTCATTCAGCGTTATTATTAATTGAAATGTAATTTTATCAAATAAAGTGGTAGAAGACCAAACGTTACTACTACGAATGATCAATGAAAATATTGTTCTTTGAAACATGTCCCAGAAATAATGTTTGTTCCCGCAAAGCATATATAACGATCACCTATCAAAATGTCATAAAATAGTGAATTAGTGTCATTAAAGTAATTGCACAGAAAATGCCATAGATTTATTAAGAGTGAAGTTTTTACTAAAGAGGGATAGATATAGGGTGGAGAGGGCAGGGCGTCTGTATTTGAAAATTGGTGTGCTGGCATCTATATGATTAGTAAGTAATTCGCTCATTTATTCAAAATCACACTGATTGACGCAGAAGAATAATTAATAGTGGATTTTAGACTTTTCTTTTCCGGACTATTACTGTAAAAGGCAAGCTCATCTTATGTCAGCCAGAGTTATGTTCCCATTCGTATCTTCACGTTTTTACATGTTCTGACACTCATGAAAAACAATATATTTTTCTAACTAAACTGTATATGAATATTAAATAAAAATCAAGTTTGAGCCCCCTTCTTTAAAACGCATAAAAATTGACACCTCCGTTCGTTCCGTAAAATAATCCAAATTATCACGTGAGACAATTCGATTCTAAAACGCGTTCATTTATGCACATGCACGACGCACGGGAAATCCAATATTAGCCAAGCCTCTCCTCCAATTGTACGTCTCCGAAAGGTTAACTGTTGTCACAAGCCCATTTATCAAAGAACAACTAACAACCCATGCCCACGTCGAACAAAACCACGGAGAGCAACTTTTCCTTCCTACTTGCAGATGAGATTAAGCGTTCACCAAAGGTAAGGACTTGCGCGCCCGAGACGGACGAGGGAGAAAACAGGAAACGACGGTCGAAGGTTCGTCCGACCTGCGAGATCGATCCGAGGTCACGGAAACGGGAGATCGACTGGAGGTGAAATGGAACTCGTGATCTGCCTACTCTTCAGTAAATTTACTTCTCACTCGATTTTTCCCCAGAAACATCTGCGTTGCTCACGTGCGCATCGGCGGAGCTTCGGTTAATTGGACGGAGGGCGTTGTAAGCACTGCTTCACTCGACTTCACGTTCTTCCTCTCTGCTTCTCTCTCTCCTTTACGCTATTTTCGGCTCAGTGCTTAAAGAGCACAGCAATGTTCGAGTGAGAGCAGGTGGTGAGTGAAGCTTATTTCTATGTTTAGTTATGAGTCCTAATTTAAGTTCTTTCGAGAACTTGTTTATTCGCTGCTTTGTTCACGCGAGCGTGTCTACTCTTCCAGCTAATTTAGCTCACAAAATGGGGAAATAGTGATACAGAAAGAAAATTCAATTTTTAAACGCAAAATGTTGATTAAATGAAAAAGAAACAGCAACGTTTTCAGGTCATATTCTGAGATGAAACACGAACTCTACTTTCGTTCTTTTTTAAGCTGTAGAAAATTAAATAAACGTTTCTCATTTATATATCACCTGACCTCTTAAATACGCTTTGTTTCGTAAAATGGAGTCTTGAACTGATAAAAAAGTACACGTTAGATGTATTTTGCCTTCTAATTTGGAACAAAAATGGTAAAATTGGATGCAGATGGTAGGTCGGTAAGTATTTTCATCAACTAATAAAAAATTAGTGTAATGACAGTAAAAATTCCAAAGGCGTTGGTTTAATTTTAGTTGTTAAAACCATCTATATACGCGTGGGTGCACGAAAAATTCTCTCTCTTCACAATTTAGTAATATACTTGAATATATATTTTAACGTCTTATAGTTTATAGTATACGATATTATGAGCTGATTGAATTATCTTAATATAACAATGAACAAAATATGGAGCAATTGTTGTAAGTTGCTGAGCAAATACAATGAGTAAGTTATCTGTAAGCATAATAGAACTGTAACTGCCCGTTTTGTTATTTTCTCTCCCATTCTGAGAGTACGACTGAAAAAAGAAATTTATTCATTTCCTCAGTAAAAAGGCTTACAAGGTTAATTAAAGTCGATAATTATTTAAAATGTTTAACTGTACATTTTTGGTGTATTCATAGTAGTTCGTGTTTGATTTTTAAAAAATCTTAATCGATAAACATTACAATATATTTTATGTTCATTCATAATTGTTCTACGAGACGCATTGTATTTTATACAAGTAAAACATTTATTCAGTGGCGTAAATAATTTTCTTTCGTACAATTACCAACGCTAACTTCTGTCAATGATGCTTTATTAGTTGATAAGTAATTTTCGAACTTAAATCTTCATTATGATCTTGTAAAATATATAATATTCTTTTCTTTCAATTTTGTGCCCTAGAAACTCTCAAATCATTTATGTTTGTTACAACAAGTAGACTAGACACGGTTTGCTTTATTCAATTTTTACCGTAAATTTTTCGTAGAAAAAAAAATACTTTTCGAAGTTTGCAAATAGGTAAATATACGTAGAAATCATAGACAAAATAATATTTTTGAAACAATGCTGAACAAAATAAATATAAGACGATACAACAAATATTGGATTTCCTTGCTTGCGTATTCAACCTCACTCTTACTCGGACGTTGGGTTCTCGAGCGTATGTTTGCCTTAAGCAGCTGCCACACTGTCGAAGGAAATCCTCCCTCCTCATGTGGACTTCCACGCTATCGAGTGAGACGCAGGGAGGGTGCAGAGAGTGACGGACTCTGTTCTCTTATATCAACAACATCAGTCTACAGCTGCCTCCTCTGTACAGGAATAATGTAAGAACAGCAAAAATCGTGCGATTGATTCGAGCTATTAAATAGTTATTAATTGTAAATAACCTTCTGTATGATAATATAAACGTTTATCTTTATTTAAAACTATTTTATTGACCTGAATAATATGTCAGATACTACTACTTTCCCCCAACTGCTAGAAGTAAGCAAGTTACCCTCCGTTTCATAGTTAGCATTAAACATTGTAAACAGGACTTCAGAACAGTTTATGATATTGCACGTAACTCACGTTCAGTTCAAATATTGTTTATCGCAGCTCAGACGAGTCGCAGCAATCAAATAACAGGACTGAAATAGTCAAGTAACGTCCTTTTCAAACAAACGAGTCACGTAGCTTCTTTTCTTCATGTGATTTTTAAATGCTGTTATCTCGGAAAGGAAAGATGAAATAATAGGAAATCTTTTAATACTATATAATTTATTTAAGTAATAATAATAATAAATTTATTGTCAAAAAACAGTACAAACTGCGTATGACCACATGGAGGACAATAAACTAATTTACTCTCCGAAAGCAAGGGACTCCCATCAATTCCGATCAAGGGCCCTAAGGTAGAGGTGGATTCAAAAGTTTCAGCAAACATTTCTAGATAAGATGAAAAGTTAGCTACGAGTTATAATACTAATAGAATGTCAATATGTATGAAATTTAACGCAAGAAATGTACATGTACTATCGAACTATCGATTATTCTGAGTATAGTGTTTAAAAATCATAAGAATTGAAATAACACTAAATTCACGATTTATTATTACAATAAACACGCCCCTAGACAAAGTCTAGAGAACCTGTATAAGAAATCCGCCTCTACCCGAAGGAAAAACGGAGAAAATCCCCGGCCAGGATGGGTTTGCTTCGTCCACTTATGCAGAAAACGAACTATAATTTTTTGGGATATTTTCGTATTAATCTATATAATGATTACGTGTCCTTGTAATTGTGAGATATTTTACCAACTTGGTTATGAAATGTCGTAGAAGAGAGATTCAAATTTTGTGTTATTCATTTGAGTTTAGGCGATAAATTTGATTTGTCTAGTAATTATGTGAGATTAATTTTTAATATTTTAGAGAAGGATAATGATGAGAATTTCTGTTGTGGGAACTCGGTATTGATGCTAATCCGTATTAGTTTCAAACAATGGGAAACAAACCTGATTCCTGAACAGTAGTTTTTTTTAAAATCTCAAGTCAAGACTAAAATGTGGCCAGGACTAAAAATATAAACTAAATGACGCATTGTTGCGTTTCTGTATTCATACGCACTATCCTCACGGCTATTCTAAAACAAGAACGAAACAGTCATTACATTCTCTACATATATATAAAGAAAAAAAATCGAACAAAAACAAAATTGGACAACACGATTACTTTTTTTAAAATATAATACCTAATAAGAATAGGCCAATATTGGAAGAACGCTCGATATATCACAATTAGTACATTTATTTATTTAAATCCCGCTTAAATACAAGTTAATATACAATATTATGAATATTAAGTACAGTAACCTGCATCTCACAGAGGTAAACGAGGTTATCTGTGCGTGAGATTGGTATTATAAACTAAACTTGAAAACTAAAATATAGTTAAAAAATAAAAATAGAATAAAATTAAATGAAAGTAGAAGATAAATATATACATAAATAGCAATATTGTACATAGATAATTAATATCTGCATACAAGACTGCGATATCTAGGGAATATATAGTTGCTAAAAGTTTTATAGCTATAGTACGTAGTAAATAAAATTTGATTGTATCCATGTTGTCAGTTTTCTACTTGTCGATTTTTTTAGCAGGATTTTTAGATCGTTTGTATTATTTAGGCTAGCCGTTATATAACTTGATAGCGTTAATGTAATTACTTTTGTCGCTTACAGTTTTGGTAATTTTAGGAAGCTGAATTGATTTCTTTCTTGTTTTACTATTCGACTTGTTAAATTTATCGTTAAGAGTATTAAGATGATATTACAGAGGTTCATATAAAAATACTTGTGTTAAGTTCAGTGGATCTCCCCCCCAAGCAATTATTCCACAGTTTATAACACTGTGAAATAGGACATATAGAATTATATTTATGATGTGCTTCATCCTCCATCTATCGATACTCTGAACTATTATTTTATGGGACATTACGAAAATTAAGATGTTGATGCAGAAGATGAGGTTCTGGTGGTAGCATTGGCGGTCTGAGAATTAGCTCGAGAGGAGAGAGAGAGCTGGATGTGAGGGAAATAATGGGTTGAGTCAACCGAGGTGGAACGGGTCTGTTGAGGGGAAGAATCGACTTCCATTTCAGCATCAGAGCAACCTTCGGCAAATAGTGAATGCGAGGCGGAATTAGATTTTCTGGAGAGAACCTTCGTGAAACACCATTATCAAAGCTTCTTTAGGTTACGTAGGGAAATTCAATGAAGCAGATGACCGCGATATTATCTTTAAATATGTAGCTCTTACGAGTAATACTTTATAATGAACATTTGATGGAAACTGCTAAAAGGAACCAAAGTGAGCTCTTACTGGTTCTCGGATTGTATGTGGCGAGTAAACGTTTTACACATTAAAACAAAATTGAAACCCGTAGTACCGTATTTGGGTACATTAATTCTTTGGAGATACAAAAATTAAAAACAGAGGAAATGCTTCACACGACAAAATTATCGACACCTTTAATATTATCGTAGAAATATTTTCCAGAGATTTTGATTGGTTTTTAATTCGAAGGGCATCAAGTTAGCGAATCATTGTGGTAGTCATACACTACACAAGGATAAAAATGAGTACATCTATGGCAAAGAAGTAGGAAACTCTTTTAAATTCCTTCTCAAGTATGTAGAACCATCAAGTGAACCGTATCATTTCCCTAAGAGCAATTATCTGAAATTGTTTACTTAAAACTATTTTCAATTGCTATGCAGAATATTTGTTCATCTGAGAAAAACGTCAAAACGGGCTAAAACGTAGTCTTTTAAAGTTCACCATAAATAGTGTGGAAATGTCCTAAAAAGGTCGTATGAAATATTTAATATATTAAGTCAGGAAGTNTGTCAATTTTTTAATTCGTAATTCTGGTAAGCGTATTTGTGAAAATATAAAACCATACCACTGTTATTACACTAACGTCTGGATTCCACAGATTAAACATACTGAGAATTCGTCAAATTTCCTCACAACACGATTAAAGAATGTACATGAAGAAACAAAAGTAGAGCAACGTATCTTCATTCATCCATTTTTCACCATCCGTTTCTTCTCTGCTTCAGCTCTAATTTGCACATTTCATGTCTGGACAAGGTGTCAAGTTTTTTAAGCACGTTATGATTGAGATTTGAACGTTGAGATAATATTATTATTCGAAAAATCTTTTAAAACTATGATTCTGTAGATTTCAGCATTTTGTTCAACTACCAAGAGCGAAGAGCACGTTTCTTTCTCCGTTAGTCAAAAACAAATAAAATGCGCATTATACAATTTGGAAACTGAAAATGACAGCGGAAAAATATTGTTCAATTTGACTTTGAATAAGAATACTGATGAGTCCTGCATATTAGTATATTTAAATAAAAGAAATCATACTACCGTAAAAATTATTCGTAAGTCAATGGTATCCTTAAGTTCCATTTTATATATTATATGTATATCCACCGTATAAATGTGATGACTACTCGAATAAGTGAATTTAGTGTTTTTTCAACTCTTATGATTTTTAAACACTATACTCAGAATAATCTATAGTTCGATAATAACTTGTACATGTAAATTTACAAACATATTTGCGTTAAATTACAAACGTATTGACATTATATATGTATTATAACTCGCAGCTAACTTTTTATCTTATCTAGGAACTTTTGCTGAAATTTTTGAATCCGCCTCTGCCTTAGGGCCCTTGATCGGAATTGATGGGATGGTCCCTTGCTTGCTTCCGGAGAGTAAATTAGTTTATTGTCCTCCACGTGGTCATACGCAGTTTGTATTGTTTTTTGACAATAAATTTATTATTATAACAAACATTCCTGTGACAAATATCTCCAAGTGAAGTGGGATGTATTATTTTTCTCACGAGAACTTGCATATAAAAGTTACTTGGATGTATCAAAATTAAATTATTTGCTGAAGTCTGATGAACAAGAAATTAACACTTTTATTTATAAATGGGTTCAACATTGAATTTTTTATCTGAGAACGACAGTAGCGTGTGTATAAAAATTGATTGTTTTGATACACAGTTTTATAGAGAATCTAATTATTTTAATCGAATTACTAGTCACATGTTGAATTCTTACCAATGAGAACCCTTATCAAGATGAGCTAGAGGACCATAAACATAATGGTGCTATCATTGTAAAAGGAAAAACCACACATACAATATAAAACACAATATTTCGGGATGATATTTATATCCAAGTTCCCATGTCACGGACTCTTTAACACACTGACATCGTCCATGCGCTAACGCAGGAAACTATAAAATTACCAATGATAATAATATTCATATTATAAACCCTAATTCATATAATATATTGTAAATTATACACTATTATTCAAATTTATTGAGAATCCTCCAACCCCACGATATAATATATCAATAAACCCCAAAACACAGGAGATCGCAAGTGTCATTTTATTGCAACTCATTGAATAGTGAATCTTTTTCTTTATGGCAAATATCTTTATCTTTATATTAATATCTTTTCCATATTGTAATTACGTTTGTAGAGTTATAATTGAATTTTCCGGAATAAAAACCGTTACAATAATCGTGTTTCATGATTTGCCTGATAATGGCTGACAGGTGGGGCGAAACGTGTAGTAGTTTTAAATCCTGTATGTGAAATAAGGTCGAATAATTCAATAATTAATGTACTTCCATCATTTGACTTGCAACTGAGCATTCCTTTCGTGATCATTCCATATTGAAACGAAATCAGCAAAGGGAATTTCCTTTCGTAATCCTGAAGACAAATCATTTGGAATCAAAAATAACTCGGAATCCCCTCGCTTTTCGATTAAGACAATGCATTTGCGAATATTTGGCGGTGGCGGACGGGGGAAAAGCGAGAGTAATCTGAATAATCTGTTGGGGACAAGCCGCTCCGCATTCCCGGAGTGCGAAGTTGCAAATCGACGACGCGAGAGACAAGCCGCGCCTCCGGCGATAGTTCAACTCAACGGAGCAACTCCGTGGAGCAAGGAATGTCCACCGCGACCGCCGCAGACAATTCAGCAGGTGAGCAGGACTCCTGCGCGGAGTTGGGTGACAAATAGTGATACTGTGTGAGAACCCATAATTTGTGTTGGAAGAGCGACGGTCCATTGGTAACTTCACTGGGTCGAGCTACTCTGAAAACGGAGCAGACATTCCATGCAGCGCAGAGGCATTGTCAATATTCTCGAGCAACGTGTTCGAATTCTCGCTTTAAGATAATGCTCTCAGATAATGAAGAGCACAAGAAAATACGACTGTACTCTATCGTACACGTCGGTTTCCAAAACAATCACTAATAATCACTAAACTACCATCTCAAAAAATAAAATATTAATCTTATAAATGCATATTCTTATACTTCATATTTATTCCGGTAGGGAGTCAATCAGAATTTTAACTTTCATATTTTCATCTATCTCTTCTCTATTTATTATTATAATAACAACAACAATAATTATTATTATTACTATTGTTTCGTTATACTTCACGGCTTAAGGGTATATAAGGGTCGGTTAGCTTTTAATCCCGTTCCAGGTTGAACCCAGCTTCCTAAGGAATAAGTCCGAAAGATGTTGGTGTTCTCATAATACCTTTCGAGAATGTGGGCAGTTCCCAACTGTGCTATATCTTGCACTTACCAGTCTTTTGAAATGCCACGCAGTTTCAAAAAGTTCTTGTTTAAATGTTGAGAATTATTATTATTATTATTGGGACTGGAGGACTCGCCAACATCTGGATTTGTTTATTTTATTAGTTATTTTACGGTGTGGCGCGGTGCAGGTCATCAGGCCTACTCTTCAACCTAACCACGTGATTTGGACGAATGAATTTGGAAGGAGAGTTACTGGGTGGTCGAGGAATGAAATCGTGTCAACGTGGGTCAGAGTGTGTGATGAGCGGCGGTGGGGATTCGCACCCTTGCCCTTCCACTCAACAGTTCATAGGAACCGACGATACTACTACCACTGCGCCAAGGCTTTTCTTTAGTTTTTACCATTAAAGATTGTTAAACAAACAAAAGAAATGTTCTTCATAGAATTCATGGTTCATAATAACACAATACCTTGTTATGTATTTAATTGAATGTTAAATGAACGATGCTATAAAAATATTTATGTTTCAATACGTATCTTCCTTAGTTAAATGCTACCAAAATATTCAAGATAGATGACTCAACTGGGATACTCATGGAAAACTCCCACAGTTTATACAACAATTAAAACAATTTCTGTACACGTGAGAATGAATGGAATGCGTATCAAAGAAAACCTCACATTCGAGTTTTCGGTGGATCTCAATAGTTCACAGTATAAATGCGGAGAAGCAGATTAAAGTTTCCCGGAACACTAGTTGTGCCGCGCGAGCCAATACAATGAAAGCTCTCTCTCGTTGTAAAAGTATTGTGAGAGAGCGCTGGAATCGCTGAATTGTGGTTCCCTAAGTGCGAGGAAGGGGATCGTGGCGACGCGCAATGACAAATGGCTCCCGTCTCTCTCGAATTGACTTCTTCCAGCTCTTCGTGTGGCGGACGCCCTTTTATCAGTCGGATACAGAACGATTCGCGAGAGACCCGTTCCACAAGTCAAGTGGCGTCGAGATCTGAGCATTAGCGTGGAAGGCAGTTGACGTGTGGAAGGAACGTGTGATTTGCGGAGACATATTGGAGTGGAATCCCTGACGACTAATTTGGAAGCAATTGTTCCTTTACTAGGGTCATAAATTACGAAACGAGAGGTATTTAAAGAGCTAAATAAACGAAATATTAAGACAAAAAGGTAGAAAGATAAGAAGAGAATTAATAATAATTTAAAACTTCTCTCATTTTAATTTTGTAATACGTACTATGTAATGTATATACGATGTATTATGTAATGTCTTACGTTCCCAAAATTGAGTTAATTCCATGTATCCCAATATCTTTAAAAATGAAACTTTCACCCACCGATCATTCCAACAAGATAGACATTAAAGCTATGTTAGCAATAACTATGACGGTATTTATGAAGGACTTACTCTGTGCGGGAACAATGACTATTCATCAAGTGATACTTCATCTCAGTCTACGTATAAAGCAAACACCCCGACATTTTTATAGAAAATCATTTAATTTGTTCTATTTTATAATAATAATAATAATAATAATAAATTTATTGTCAAAAAACAGTACAAACTGCGTATGACCACGTGGAAGACAATAAACTAATTTACTCTCCGGAAGCAAGCAAGGGACCATCCCATCAATTCCGATCAAGGGCCCTAAGGTAGAAATTCATTCAACAGAAATCATGAAATTAAGATAGAAATTTCTTTACTATTCATAAAATCGAAAACGCAATCACATTACAGATTGTTTCAGGTAGATTGAAATTACGAAAACTAAGAAATAATTTGGATTATACTTGTTCAATGTGTGTTGAGCAAGAAGCAGCTTAGATTTATATATTTCTACATTGCACATGAACAGAAAACTATCGAAGACTTTCAAAAAAAGGGCACTTTATAAACAAAACTGAACAATTAACTTGGCAATTAACATAATGCGAGACAACAGAACGTGTGGAGTAGAATCTTTGGGGCAATTTTCAGCTGTGTAAGGGAACAAAGGGAGATAGAAATCAAGGCGATGATAATGGATGAGCAAAATGCAATATACTACTTCCCGTTTTTTTCCCTTGTATGTTGCAAGTAATGAAACTTTTATAGCTAAGAGTGAAGAAAGAAGAATGAATTAAGTTTGATTTATTGTTTGTGAAAACATAACATGTCTTTCTTAATACCTTATCAATGTCTTTGAGTCCTGACCGTAAGATTTCCATGGTTCTCAGCTGTGCTGAATAAATCAGTCAATTGCTATTTCAGATTTAAGAAATTATTACAGCATTCTAAAGGTTAATATAATAATAACTAATTTTATATTCATGTACATAGTTAAAAATCAAATTACGGAAGCAGTAAATAATAATTTTAATCTTTCTGTAAAAAATGTAGACGTAACAGAACAATTCATTCAGAATAAATTCCAGGGCTTTTAATGCACAGCCCAAAGCATCAAAAGACTTAAGAAGGCAAATAGGCTGGCGCCTCACCACACGTAAGATAAAATGTAAATATTGTAAATAAACCGATTAATTGAATTGAATTATAATTGAATGCTACCTTGTGGTATAAGTTGAAGATGCGGTACATACATTTTAATAGATATATGCATTTTAAAATAAGCACACGACGACATGCAGAACAAAATTAAGCCATATATTATACCAACACTGGCAATCATCGTAATATCTAATTGATAGAAAGAATTTTGTCATTAATGATTAACATTTCTCTGACTCTTTAAGTATGAAGAATGGTTTTTACTAAACGTTTGAATTAAAAATTAAAAATAACAAAAAATCAACAGTTGTTTTGGAACTAAAAAGTTTTCGCTTTAGCAACAGAGTTTAAAAGATTTTGTATTAAAATTTGAGATAATAATTGTTACTGTCGCAAAAATTAAACGGACTTTCAAATGTTTGCTTGACTAATAAAATGAGTCACGCCAAAGCTACCGGGACATTCAATCGGGTAATCGATTCGGAATATCGTTCTTTTGTAATACTTCTGTTTTTGACTCTATGGGTCCTAAGCAAACATTAAAACAATCCCATTCTTCAAGCATCAGCTCTTCCAATTCTCCTCACTGTATTTACATACGCACAATTAAAAAAGAAGTCTTTGGTTTTGGTTTTAAAGCAATTTCTGCCGTGTTGATCCATGCAGGAATCCAATTAAGCCAGCATCCGTGAGTGTGATGAATTGTTTTGTTATTCGGTTTCAATAGCGTTGGTTAAATTAGGATTGCAAATGCATCCGAGGGCCAAAATTCCGAACGTAAAATGAGAGCGGATTTTGAGTGTGTGGAGCTCGTCTGGCCCACGTATCGCCGCAGGTATGCGGACGATCTATATCTCGGCTGAGGACACGTGAGGGCGGTGCAGTATGTCAGTCTACGAGTGGCGGTGGTGGGCGCGTCTGTCCGTCTGTCCGTCTGTCAGTCCACCGCGCTGGTGCTGCGCTTGAATATTCATAGGGGCACCGATGGGCCACGCTGTCGTCGCCGCCCACGCCGCCGTTGTTGCCCGCGCGAGCAACGAACTCCCTTCCACACGCGTCTGTCGTCCTATTTCAAATCTCTGACCCGTTCCCTATATTCGTTCACGAACCGCTCATACTAGGTCGTTTAATGTTTTGTCCGTCACGTCGCATTTACAAACTTCATCGACAGAATTGCATCGCATCCTACTACTTACAATCTCCCACTCTCTATCAAATCCTCTTCCGCCATTCAAAGACAACACCAGACCTCTGCTCAGTGCAGAACGCGTAGTTGTCAAATTACAGTCATAATTTAGATAACGGATAATGTGGTAATACTGAGACTGAGTTGGAATGGATTTTCACGATTCCGAGGACAAGTATGTTCGTAAAATTGGTAATCATGCAGAATGTTTTCGTAGTTCTCCACAATTCAAAATGCCTTACAGAACTTCGTAAAATTAGCGTATATGTATGGGATTATTGTTCCTCCCATCAAATCTTATCTTTCTCAGGCTTCTTTCACCCCATCTGATTTGACGCGGAAATAATCATATTAATATTTAACCTCGCTAAAATTTCCATNTAATCATATTAATATTTAACCTCGTTAAAATTTCCATTGACCTAAAAAAATTTAGTACAAGTTTGATCGACGGGAACATGAAATTTCATTTCAAATTATGAATAAATGTATATGGAAAATTTTTCGCTCTATGGAAATTTTTTCGGGTTTGAAGGTCTATTGCTCTATGATTTATTCTGCGCTGGAGAAACTTGATTATGTGAAATAGTTTGGCTAGTTAAGTCTAACAGAGAGGGTTCTCCCACTCGTTTCGGTTTTGTAATTTGTATTATGTATTTAGATCCTGGTGGATTACCACGAGAAAACCTTATGAGCTGAACCACTCACACAAATAACAGCGTGGAGCATTTACAGTAGCGAGTGGTATCCCAAAACATGGTAAAATGATTCCGCGGTGCAGAGAAAAGCGAACGTAGTGGTTGCTTGAAACATAGAGAACGGTGCGTCAAAAGGACTAAGCTTTTGGTCGCAATATCTGCAACAGACGTCACCTTAACAGCAGCGATATTATACGTGTTTCTCAGAGATGGGATATACTGGGACGACTAGAGCTTTTGTATGAGACCTTCGGTAGTACGATGTGGTTGCCAGAATGGAATTGTGGCAGCAACATTTCTCTCGCATAATCGCACCCTTCGCACTATATCTTCACTTTCCGTGATCAGCGTGATCAAACAAAGCCATTACGGAGACCATGGGTTCTTCAAATAATAATTACGCATCGCCAAATCGGAGACTATAACATTCTTTTGCGCATCTCACTTTTTCCATATTACCTGCGGTATAATTTTATTACTTGTTCTTTTGAATGTTCAACCAGCTAAATTAATGTCACGCAATATGCCTCATCTATTCCATACATTTTACCCAGTTGATCTCGATCAAAAGCATTGACCCTTACACCAACTATCTCTTTACTGACTATCCCATTTATTTGAAGTCGCCATATCATTGTTTTTTATGCTAAATCTGTTTATTTCACTGCCGTCTAACCACCTCCTCTTGCATTCTGTTCTGTATACCTGTATCGAATGTTGTATTTATTTTATTTCATGTCTTATGAAATGTTCAGGATATGAGGCCCGCACTTCCACCTAACCGTGACTTGGGTGAGTGAATTGGGAAGGAGAGATCTTGGGTTGCCGGAGAACCGACCTCTACTACCTAACTTACTCTCATTCATCATTCTCTGAAGGGTCTTAAACCTCATTCGCATCTTTGCTTTTTGCCATTTCTGAAAAAACAAAACAAACACTCCTTGTTAAGCTTCCCTTGTTCCTTACACAGATTTCGAATTCTGTCACCTCCTTTGCACCACTCTATCTCTTCTCCAAGGAAAACCTACTTTCCAACTAATATGGTGAACGAGGCAAGGAATGTCGACGGGTGCAAGGAAACCCAAAACGGCGATTTCATTAAATGATAACGCAGGAGGAGGTAAGGGTCACACGTAACTTTTTACGATCTCCAACAGGAAGGTGAAAACGTCCTAGTGTGCTAGAACGCTTCGGACAAACCAGGAGCTGCAAATGCTTACGAAATTGCTTTCTATCTTGTTTCCAGATCCTACTAAATGGCCACTTGTGAATCAGAGATTTTTTCGTGAAAATTGCATGGCGTTCTTTAGATACGGGATAAACTGTATTTGTACTATAATTTTATCAGTAAAATTGCTAAACGCGGATTCCATTTTTAGGAAAGCAAACTGTTTTTACAGTTAAAGTAAACCCTTGTGAGTTATAATGCCTTGATGGGGTAAAAGGTTTCTCAGTGCAGTTTTTCGTATAAGAGCAATCCTTATCTCACTTTGGGTCCTTTAAAATATCAATGAGTAAAATAAAGGATTATTTTTCATGAAAACAGCAAAGCTCATTTAAATGGAAGCGGATTATATTTACTTTTCACTAAATGCTCATAAAATTTAGTCAAACGAATTCCATTTTTTCCCACAAATGATAATATTCGTAGAAATGTTTAGTTACTCCATTGAATATAATTCCGTTCAGGTCAATTACGATTCAAGTGATTTTACTTGATTAGTCTGTTCGTAAAATGATGAATAAGGTCAAACTCATCACATTAAGAAGTGTAAACAAACTAAGGAGATTCACAATGTTGTTTTTTTCTTGGGCGCAAGGAGGTGACAATGTCCTGTGGAATTTCCTCGTCACAGATGTGTTACTTATTTTAGTGGACTTGGAAAGTCTGCCTCTCCCACTTGGTAAAATTGAGAATTCCTTAACGTCCATTTGTTAGCTATTTATTGTATCACTCGAGCCACGTCAAATCCAAAACTATTTGTTTTAATCATGTTACGTCGAATGAAAATGGTAGACGGGACCGGGATTCGAAACCGGGACCTTGAGCTCTACGCGCTCATGCGCTTACCGACTGCGCCATCCCGTTCGCCTCTCGGGTCCGTCCATCATTCTCATTCAACTTGTGAAACCCAAAGATGATTAATCTGTTACCTGGCGGTGAGGTTCACCGCAATCTAAGAGATTTCTATATTTGTTTTAAATTACAAAATGATTAAAATTATGTATAAAATATGAGTAAACCTACTCTGATATAATTAATCACCATTATCCATGTTCAGGAGATACTTTTGACCACTCGACTCGCCAAATTCACGATTTTGAAGAGGTACAGCCAAGACACAGCGAAGATGCACGATTAATGTTCCGAGAAATTCCACTTATCACTATGAAGGAGAGAGTTTTACTATACTAGCTGATTACGCGGCGTTGCCCGGATATTTCTTTTTCTTTTTTAGACCAACGAACACATCCGCACCTCCGATTTTCGCTGCCGAGGCAAGACACAACGGTGCCAGCGCGGCTGCACCATTTCATTAAAATGCTTTTAAAATCTAAACCATTCGTCCAAATTTTACGAATTAAATAATAATAAATTTATAGTCAAAAAACAGTACAAACTGCGTATGACCACGTTGAGGAAAAAAAACAACTAATTTACTCTCCGGAAGCAAGCAAGGGACCATCCCATCAATTCCGATCCGCAGAGGCGGATTCAAAAATTTCAGCAAAAGTTCCTAGATAAGATAAAAAGTTGGCTGCGAGTTATAATACTAATATGTTTTTAGTCTATGTTAAATGAACTAAGGAAAAAAAATATTAAATTTGATGATGATTGATTTTTTTCCTTCTTAAATAATTCTTTTAAATTGAAGTATTTTTAAACACCTATTTTTATTAACGTTTTTTTTCGAAAATTTAGATAGACATTCGGCCTTTGTAGACAGACATTGATGTCGCGGACTCTTGTAGAACTCTTTGAGGCGAACCATATTGCCATTCGTATGTCGTGAAGACAATGAAGTCGTGATGTTTCATTTGAGCACCATACATGACGCCAGTGTTTGGAGAACATTAACACCACTTGTTCTAACTATCTTAGTGACCTAGCGATGAGGGGGAGAGGGATACTCTAGTAGTTGAACAACCTAGTCATCGTAATTACTTTAATACCGTTGTTGAACTTACATATTTGCTCATAAGCAGCGGAGGCGGTAGTGGCAGGCAGCGAGGGTTGTAGCTCTCGGCGAACGGACGTCATGCGCCCATGGGAAGGATTCTGAAAGGGGTAGTCGGGATCAAAACAGAGCCTCCTCTAGACCCCATGTCATAAAAATTGGGAGAAATCTAGTAATGATAGCCCAGCATCCTCTAGGTCCCTGGCTATAAAGTGTGAAAGGAATGTAGTAACCACAACTGAGCATCCTCTAGGCCCCTAGCTGCGGAAGAGGAAAGGTTAAGGGGTACGCTGTATGCCCGTAGGCCGTCGTCCAGATATTCCCCCCTCAACTGCCGCTGCCTCTCATTATATCACGTATTTCCGCTCAGTTCACCCACTGCCAACGCCGCTGTCGTCTGCAGTTCGACGCGCTGCCCGCTTTACGACATCATCTCCTACCTCAAAATGAGTCTGTGAACCCGCATATCGTAAATGAAGCAGCGTCACTCCCGCGTCCGAACGAAAAAACATTTGGGAGAAAAAGGAATTTTTATTTTTCTGTATTGACAGCGAGGTAAGGAGGGTCGGATTTTAACAGAATGCTTTTGTTGTGCTCTGACACACGTACAATAACAATGGTTTGACGGTGAACACATGATATGCCATCTCCATTACTATAGGAAGTACGGCTAATATGCTGACATCATATTGTGTAGTTATCACCTGGACTCGAGCCGCGTCATAAATTCCTCTCATCTGCTGAGATGCAAAACACATTCCTCCGCTCAGCTGGATCGATACATTTTTTATAACAACCGACAAAACTTTAACGGAGAGTAGGGAGGATGTTAATTTTCCAAACTATGTGATGATCAGTTTCTTGACTATTGTCGTAAGTATTTCAGAGAGATTCGATGTGTCGCGAAAGTGTAAAAACGCGCTTTGTATTTCTCCACTATTATATTCCGTTTTCTTCCATTTCCGTCCAATGGAGTAGAACACGGTGATCTTCGTCGATGTTTTTTTCAAAAGTTTGCGGTGCCTTTAGCGTGCTAGAAATCATACTGTCATGTCTAGCATGTGCATGCGAGACATTTGACAGAAATGAATATTTAGAATTTAGAGCAGTTTGTGTATCGAATCAAAGTTTAATTTATTTAATTTTCTAGACTTTTAACTTATTGGTCTCTTGCTACGCCTCCCAACCAATGCAAACCATGTCCTATTGCGTCTATAAAACCTCTCCGATGTATTACTTTAGTATGGGGTTTTAAATCAGAATTCTTTAAATTGATTATGCTGATTTAAACTTGTTTTTGATATTCTCTAACAACATTCAAAGAACTATTATAATTATTTAATTTCTTAGCTAAGCAGTTTGTTATGTTATTAGAAACGTCTGCTTGTTTTTTGATTTCATTAATTGCGAGCTGTGTCTGGTATATGCATGTCGATGTGAATCAACCATTCTGAATTTACAATTTGCATTTCGTCACTTGGCACAAAAGAAGTCCATTTGGGCTTCTTACCATCTAGAAAACTAACATCATGGGCCACTAACATCACTCTTCCTGCAGATAACTTTGCCCTAAAATCAGTAGAAACACAATACCATCACTTATTGAAGTAAACCTATTTTCACAACACAAGACTACTCAGCACAAGAATATCATGTTTTCTGTTGCAATTTCTTGCGTCTCCAAGCCATGGGTCGACGTTGCGCATGTCATCTTTACTACGCGAGGTGGTGGTGGTGGCGGCGGCGTCTGACGTCGGAGGCGCCGGCGGCGGCGGCTCCAAACCTGGCGTATGGTTGCTTGGCCATAAATTACGAGAGCATCTCTCCCGGTCAAGTGCTTCTATGCCCCTCGGCATAGACAGGCTTCGACCTGGAGTGAGTAGCAGCCCTTTAACTGGTGTATCAAGAAACCACTCTATGTGGTCAGTTGCAGCGGACTCACTGGCAGCTACGCCATGTCCTTCTCTTGCTGGCCGGAGAAATGCTATATTTTTCCCAGCGTGGGCGGGCACTGCTGGACGTTGTGCATCTCCTCAGTGTCCGTCGTAAACTGTTCGATATTGATTTGTGGTTTTGTTTCTTATTACCTTTTCCGAACGCGTAGAGGCCATAAATGATACCGACGTTACCGCTCTTGTCTCGCTTGCGCTTGTCGTCCTCGCTTCCGGTTCAGGAGGAATAGGAATTAAATTTCTATGTTGCGCAACAAGTTTACGCCCATCTTTTTAGATTTTCAAACTCAAAAGTGACTGGTGATCTGACTTTTAATTATATACGGACCTATTCATTGCGATATTAATATTCTCCTTTGTTCCGGTGCAAGTACCATATCACGCAATAACACGAATTCTCATAAACTGATAGAAAATAATATTTGGTTTCTCTTATATTTTTCATGTTCTATGGCTCTATTTCTCTTTGAGAGTATGGAACTCGATACGGCGGTTTCTTAATTGGTTTCGCGTCTCCGACATCTATTGAATGTTTTACTATACTAGTGCAACCAAGTCTATTTTCTCCGAAAGAAAATACGTCTGAATATTACGGAATCAAATCCACGAACTCGTCTTTGATTTCAAAAGGAATTAGCTCAAAATTAATTAATTTTAATAAGTCAGGTTCTTCTGACTGTTCCGGCCATATAAACAGGTCACTTTCTATATTGTTAATGCAGAGATCTGAAAAGTTTTTTTTCTTGGTGTTTTAGGGCACGACAACCTCAAGGTCGTTACAACACTTGCAGGTGGGGAAAATGCAGTTTCGCATTTCCGTAGTGACTCTTCCACGTGTGTGGGACTTACCGAATTTCTCGGCCATACCCTCTAAAAAAACCCTCCTGAATTCAACAAATATCGAAATACAAAGGTGAGAGGAAAGAAAAGGAACCAGTTGCCCAATATATTATGTCGAATTCTAAAAGTTATAATCTTCAAATTACAGAAAGAAAGGATAAAAAGAAAGAAGAAAAGAAAGACAAAAGGAGAATGCAAGTTTAAACCCTCCCGAGAACTTGTGGAAGGAGCCTCGATATACTTATAAAGTTCAATAGTTTATTAACATCATCCATTTCATTTCCGACAATTGTTGGTAAATCTGCAGCCAGACCAATTTGTCTCCGTATTCTGGGGTATTTTCTGCAATCAGTTAGTAGGGTTCATCATTAAGTAACAAGAGATACCAATGAGTGAGAGCACAATGTCTTATGCGCAGGCGGGTCAGGAAATCCTCCTCGCGCCAGGAACTACACGAACTGCTCCAAGACTTAACAGAAGATTTGATAAGTCGGAGCTTATTCCCTTCTACAACAAACCACTAATTTTTCCATTCACTCAGAATACTTGTCTTGATAGAATTTAGGAGATCCCTTTTTGGAATCGTAAAAATCCACGCGATTCTTGAGGCGGAAACGTCTGTTTCCTCATTTCATTTCATTCCTACGTGTTCGGGAATCCAGCAAAATATTATGTCCTTTCCGTCACTTTGGAGGGAGAAAAGCACATCCTGGTTATTCTGGACCAGCTTGTCAGCTGGATATATAGTCTGAATTGATTGAAGAGCACTTAGAGAATCAGAGAAAATCAGGAATATGATCCGCGAGAGAACTTTCTTGATCGCAGTGCTCTCAATTTGGCGTAACACTCAGCGGTGTAAACGCTGCACGAATCGCCAAGGACTTTCGGGGAACACCACGGAGCAGCAGACACCATCGGTCTGCTTCGACCCGTCTGTAAACACAATAATATAGACCCGGTGTTTGTCGAGGATTAGGTGGAAATATATCCTCAACATCGCGACTGGAGATTTCTTCTTGTCATGATGCAGTAGATCGAAATTTATCTTCGCCTTGCGCAAAGTCCAAGGAGGAGTCTTACTGAAACCTTGATTTGAGACATTAGATGTGCGTATATTCAAGGTTTCCAAAATTTGCTTGGAGCGATATCCATATGGTTGGGCTGCTCACAGTCTGTTGTTGAAGAAACGGATGGAAGAAGAGGAAACATGAAATACTGCGTTGAATACCAGATGGTCGAGTAAAGTAAGCACATGGCAAAAGAATCGTAACATTAGGAGTTGCCGCCGGAGGTAAAGAGATGGTTCGCCACTCTCGGCATACAAACTCGGAATTGGAGTAGTACGGCAGGCTCCCGTAACTAGTCGGTTTCCTGCATGATGTACACTATCTAACTTCTTTAAATAGCTTGCACGAGCAGAGCTATATACAACGCAACCATAATCAAACCGAGATCTTATGAATGCTCGATAAAACTGGAGCATGGAGGAGCGATCAGCGTCCCATTCCCTACTCAGGCACTTCTATAGATTCAGAGACTTTAATATGCTTGTTCTTAGGTCTGAATGATGTTCGATCCAATTAAATCTCTGATCAAAGATAAGACCTAAGAATTTTACTGATGGATATAATTTTAGAACGTTGTCCACCAGGGCGAGGTGAGGTTCTGGCAGGAAGCTTGATCTCCTACTGAAAAGAACATAGGAGTGTTTTCCCAGCAGAAAAACCAAAACTAGTCATCTTCGAGCATTCGTACAATCATTTGAGGACGAGATCGATTTGTCTCTGCACACCTGTAACACTCTGCGATGACCAAAAGATAGCAAAGTCATCGACAAAAAGAGTGTGTTGGACAGGATTTCTTACAGCAGATGTTATGCTGTTTATGGCCACTGAAATAAGGTCACACTCAGGAATGAGCCCTGAGAGAAAACCGTTCTCTTGAACAAGGAGATCCGAGATGTCTCTTCCAAATCTGTATCGGAAAGAACGCTGATCCAAAAAGGACTGTAACATCAGAGGAAGATGTCCTCTAAAACCCGAGGCATAGATTTATTTTAAAATTCCATGACGCCAAGTAGTATCATAAGCCTTCTCGGATGTCAAAGAATATTCCAACGACATGTTGCCTTCGGACGAAGGCATTTTGAATTGTTGTTTCCAGGAGAAGATGTCCAGGGTTGATTTGAACTTCCTGAAAATACACAGAGATCGACTAAGCAAACTATACCCTTCAAGACAACAGACGAGATGTCGGTTGATAATTCTCTTCAGAGTTTTACCTACGCAACTCGCCAATGTGATGCTACGATAAATACTAATGGCTGTTTTGTCCTTTCCGGGTTTTAGTAGGGATCAGTGTTGCTTCCTTTCATGAATTACGGAATACTCCCTCGGGCTATAAAAGATTAAAGATATCCACAAGATATTCAGTGGATTCTAGACTGAGTTGCTCTCTAATATTTCCTTTTTCCTCGCGAAATCAGGATCGTAATTTGCAGTAGATGTTAGATCAGCAAAGTATTTAGCCACCACTGTTGCCATTCCTCTGTTGTTGTTGAGAACCTGACCCTGATAATTGAATCCGGATATTGGGACTCGAGAATACCTGCCAGATATATTTCGTATTGACTCCCATACTTGAGTGGACGATGTTGTTCTCTTAATGGTATTTAGAAAATCTTTCCAGGAGGTGGATCCGGATTCTTTAACGGTTCTGCACGCTTTTGCTCTAGCAATCCGATATGCGTTGAGGTTTTTCCCGGAGATGGACTACCCTTTAATTTTCGCAATGATTTTCGCCTCGCCCGAATAGCAGAGTAACATGCGTCGTTTCACTAGGGACCACGAGGTTTTCGCGAAAAAATAGATGTTTCCGTAATGAATTCTTCAGCGGCGTGATGAATTACCTGGGTCAGATGGTAGACTCTCTCTTGGACACTCTGAAGACAGTCAAAGAACGATGCAGTGTCCAGTTGGCCATTCTGAGAATCCATTTCTGTGATTTGCGTTCAGGAACAGTTGCACGTTCCTGCAAGGACAACCAGATAGGATGATGGTCACTACCATGCAGATCATCTTCTACCTTTCATTGGATGATATCACCAACTTCAGGAGAGCAAATTGACAGGTCTATAACATTCCATGTCCCCGTGACAAACGCAAAGTGGGTTATCTCCCCTCTCATTATACATAAATATTCACGCTCGAAGAGATAATTCAGCAGTGTACCTCTGGGGTAATCGCTCTACGAACCCCACAGTACACTGTGACCGTTTAAATCTCAAAGGAGAAGGAATGGTCGAGGGAGCTGGTGAATTAAATCCTTGAGAGGTCTCCGAGGAATCTCGTGTCGGAGGAAAATATATTGAATACACGGTCTAGCTGGTACTCTATGAATCTTTACTGCTATAGCCTGGATTTCAGTTTATAGAACATCGGGTGAGGAGGGGAAAGTGTCTCTAATAAACACGGCAACTCCACCTCTTGCTCGATCTCCCGTGGTGTTGCCATATCTGAAGCTGATGTATCCTTTCAGAGGGAGAGTGTTCTAAGGTTTGTCTCTTGTTGGCAAATACAGATCGGATTGCAACGCTCTAAGTGCTGTAACTCTTCACGTTGAGTTCTGTAGCCATTAAGGTTCCACCGAAGTATGGAAGTCATTACGATTTGAAACCTCCTCGGTCGGGCTCCTGACTGTGCATTTCAGTGTCATCGTCGGACAATGCACAATCCGATTTAGAAGAAGGAATGGTAGAGACGTTCTTTTCACGTCTCCGCGACCTGTTAGACGGTGTTGTTGTTTTCAAAAAGTCGGCAAGGTTCAGGGGATTAGTCCGGGAACGCTGCTTTTCCTTGTGAGTTGCTTGGTACTTTGCTGGGGTACGTGTCACACTACTGGACTTTTTCTTTGAAGTAGATGGACGGGGTGTGGATTGTTTTGGGCTTCACGGGAACAGCTTGAAGAGAGATCCCACATTTGCACTGGCATATGCACGATGTTGTCGTAGACATGTCAGTGGCAACTGTCAGGATAGAAATAATCTTCTTTATTACTGGAGTCTTCGCTGCGGTAGAATAACTTGTAGAAAACACAAGGTGTTGGGCTCTGTATTTCTTTCGTGCATCACCGTTTGGGATCCATTCAGTGATATTAATTTCTTGCACTTTCTTCTCTTCAAGAAAGACAACGCAATCCCTGCTCCATACTGGGTGGTTGTCTGAGAAATTAATGCACTTTACAGACCCCGGGCAAGAAACGCCGGGTTCGAGTGCCTCCTTCCCGCACTTTCCGCAGGTATCACGGCCCTTACACTATGTCATCGTGTGTCCAAACCTCTGGCACTTAAAACAACACAGATGATTCGGAATAAAGGGTTGCACTGGCAGGTTTAGCCATCCAGTTTTTAGATCTTTCGGTAGATGAAGACAGTCAAATGCACGATGTGGGAACTGGTCTTCTGCAGAACACCATTAACCTTCCTAATGATTTGACTGACCACAACCACGTGGTCAGCCTCCCATTCTGCAACACGTTCTTCAGTTGACACATCCATTATGTCTCTGCAAGTTACCACTCCCATGTTGCGATTAAGCGCAACACGGAGCTCGCACTTCACAGGGATCACTCCTAGCAGTTTACATTTAAGAAGGATCGATGCTTGTTTGCTGGACTTTTTTTCCAACAATATCGAACCGTTCCGCAATCTTTTGATGGATTTTAATGTACCTCATATTCCTTTTAGTGCTTTGTGAATGTAAAAATGAGAAATTTTCTCCAAGGATTCTTCCACTCTATTCATTACAATAAAAACATTCTGGTGTTGAATGTTCTGTTTCTTTTCCTTATTTTCTTCTGAAGTGGGAGGGCTGTGAACCCTCTGCCGCTTCGCAGACGTTTGGGTGTGTAACACGCCTTGCGGTCCACCCGGTCCGCAAGGTGAGACAATCAAAATTTCTGAGATCTTGTCTCACGAGTTCGAAGGACGTGGACCCCCCTTATCACGCCATTAAGCCTTATACAACTGAGGTGCGGCAGTTGCCCCAGAGGTTGTCCTCTAGCGAGTGTTTATCCTCAACAACCATTCATCTCATCGGCGCGTAACACGCCTTGAGGTTGAGGGTTTTTTTTAAATAGAAGGTTAATCCTTTCTCGTAACCCGGACGATGAAGGCAAGATCCCCGCTCTTTGCAACACAAAACATTCCACCATCGCGCCAATGGTGGTCGCTGAAATGTGCCCAAAGTTTACGGTGTCCAGGGATAGGTGGCGCAGTACCAGTCCTCAGATCGGTGCCATGGGTTCGTGAAACCCATACTCATCCGAAACTGAGCACTCCGCGGGGATCTGAAGTGTTAACATGAGAACATGTTATTCTTAAATATTTTTCAAACGTCTAACCTGCTTTTGTATCGTTGCAAAGTACAACGAAATCTTCTTGTACTATAGAAATTGTTGGCATTACGCCTTCCTCGATGTTTTCTAATAAAATCTCAGTGCCCATGGATAAATTAAACTTAACTGTTGCCTTGAGTAACGAACTAGATTATACTTTTACTTTACTACTCAATGCAGCGTAGTTCGTAAGGCTTCCTTTCTCTTTCCCCTGCGTCGCGACTCCCTGATGGACTTTGCAACTGACAGATGCTTTGTGCTGACCATCCAATTCACTGACATTTTTGTACGACCGCTCCTGAAAACCTGTACTAGCGGGAACTTCCATTTCAATTAATGCATTTACACAAGTACTGTGAAGTCTGAATGAGGAGGGCGCGTCTCGCGTTAACCCTTTCTTTAATAGATCATTTAAAATTTTGGCTCAACGAATTTTCGAACAACGCCGCTGTCGTCTGCAGATCGACGCGTGAGCGAGCGCTAACCCCTTTACGACACGTAGTTATCTCCTATCACTAACCGTTTAGGCGGTATAACCTAATATACCTCTTTTCTTCCGATTTCATCATTTATGGTCAATTATCTTTCTTTTCATGCATATAAAAAAAAGAGAAGTTAGCCTATATTCATTATGAACATCTTAACTATATCCTTGCCAAATTTCATCACGAACGGTTTAGTGGTTTAATCGCGATGAAGTAACAAATTTTACGCATTTATTTGCTGGTATGGATTAGTATGGATATACTAGCTAATCACCACCAGGTTTGAACGCACGAAAAATTTATAATTATTGTACAACTTTTATTTTTAATTCTGCACAATTCTTTCTAATAGCGCAAAATACTGAATAATCAAGACTTACTACCTCGGAAGCCAACAGCTCTATAAAATATGTTTAGAATATGAATATTCAATATTCATAATATGTTTACGCAATAGAACGCACTGACTGTTTGCAGTTCGTCATTCCACAGAAGGCCATTATCTGTTCTTGAATTTGAGTACATATTTCATAGAGCAGTTCATTTCTAATTTAGAAATAAACTTATTCATAAGCTACTCCCGTAATAAAATTTTAAATTCTTGCCGCTTCCCTATGAAATAATGTCACTTGACTATTCATCGTCCTATATCACCTCTCCATATCCATTAAGCAGCATTTATACAATTATAAGCCACAGAGCTAAACGTGGCATAATTTATGAGATACTACATACGCGTCGATAACACGTTGCCAAGAAAAGATAAATATAAATATCCAACCAACATAGGTGTTTACAACTCGAACAAAAATTGATTTTTAAGTTACACAGACGTTTAAAGTATTTCTGATTATGTTCTAATGTTGAATATGTCCAAAATGTTCTCCATTAGACCGAAATACATCGTCTGAAACGCTGAGAAAGGGACCGTCAAGCATGTGACATGGTTTCCATAGAAATGGACTCACGGGTCTCTGTAACAATTGCTTCTCTCAGGGCATCCTGCGTACGTGGTTCAGCATCGAGGTGGAGGGGACGTTGGCTAGCCAATGAAACGCAAGACATTTTTGAGAGGGAAGTTACAGTGCCGTACAGATTTATGTGATATGTTTGTGTTGCAGGCGTGAAGCGATATCCTAATACGCCCGCTCCGAAAAATGTCTTGCACATGATTGGCTTGCCCTGTACATGCTCGAGACGGGCACACCTGTCTTGTTTGACTATGTGGTTTTGTGGCGAAGCGTTCTTCATAATTCCTCACAGAAAGAATAACGGTGTTAGATCAGGAGATGAGGGTGGATACTCTGCATCTCGTCGGCCTGTCCACCTTTCAACAAATGTTTCAATCAATTGTCGCACGTAATGTGACGGTGCTCCGTCTTCACCTGGGTGGAATTGGAGAACAACCGGTACAATTTTTACCCACAACATGTCCTCTGATCGACATATTACACCACACCTCATTGACAGCCCAGGAAGATTCCCAACCATCATGTCACTTACGTGACACTACTGGCAATAAAATTTAAAATAAAAGAAAACAAATAAATGACAAAATGCATTAATCATGACAGATCCAGATATAAAAAGTTCCACAGGGTTTTCTGCATTACTTTTTTATGTTATTAACATTCATACAGTGTAAACCCTTTTATGAGACGTACTTTATTTAGATTGTTCATTGTATTTTTTCCTCTCCAATTACAGTAAAAATAAAAAATAAAAACGATAGATTTATGATTACATAGCATATCTCACGATATTACACTATCTTTTTACTTAAATTCATTACGGTCAGGTCAGTCATTCAGGTGAATTTTCTCACAAATAGGTAAATGAATTTTACGTTTATTATATTAGTAACAATAAAAACATGATTAAATGGAGTTATGAATAATTAATGACATATCTAATTTCCCGAAATAATCTCACGAAGAATTTGCTTTGAATTAAATTCTCTATAGGGCAAAATTAGAAACGAAAATTATCTCCTTGTTAGAAATTAAGTAATTATATTAAAGTACATTAATTTAATTAATTTGTGTATATAAACTTGTTAATGAACTCCTAATGAACATGTTTGATAAATCAAAATAAAGTTTTCCTCTCGGATTTCATACACTTAATGCGTGAAAATTTAAAAAACATGTTTTTAGGCTTCCTCGGTTGCAAATCCACAAACCCGACATCAGTTCTTGATGTGTTGATTCAACAAACAAGGCGTATAGCGGCGTTCGAATTCCGCAGGGCTTTTATTCTAACCATATTCATTAAAACTGCATTGTGGTGGCTGAATCCGAAAGCCGTATTCCAGCTCTCAAAAGCAGTGGTCAGATTTTTGCTGCCACATTAACTTCGTATTCACTTTAAATAAACAAGGAAATCTTTCTTCGAACCATAATGAGCGTTTTCCCTGTCATAAATATACATATTTGAGGAAAAATCGAAAAGCAAATACTTTATTTCATAATTTTAATTAGAAGTACACATGCATCCTTCAATATTTTGTATATCCGTGAAATTTTCTAGTATTTCATAAAACTCAAATAATTAAGACATGCAATTCAAAACTGCGCCTAATAAAACTCAGTATTCAAGCGTTCACATATACGGTGCAACTTGTATATCGGTAAACAATGCCATTCATATAGGAAACGTATTTTTTAAATTTCTATGCATAGTTTCTCCAACTTATCAACATTAATATGTACTTTGCACATCGCAAAATGTTACTCAAAGCAAAATGAAACATGATTTCAATGTTTCGACGTTCTAACAATTCATCGCAAAATATGGAACACGAGGAAAATTGTTACAAAGAAAACATTTAATGTTTTACTCTAATACGGCGTCACCAGATGATGAGTTCACATATGAATATTGGACTAGTGTGCTTTCCCGATATAATTTTCCCAGTTTCATATGCTCAACTGTATTATTACAAAAGCTTGCTTGAGGCCTTCAAAGCCATTACGTTATTGTGCTTTAAATATATCATTAAAACATAATAACACTGTTTCTATCTTCTGAAGTTTGGTATAATTTGTAATGGAAAATGCGCGTGCTCGTCATATTGTGTAAAAAAAGTTTTTTTTAAAGTACTATTGGATACTTGTTTTGATATTAGCGCATACATACTCTCGCTCGTATCTGTTCTTTCTCTTTCATTATATCGATGGTCAGGTCAACTGTTTTGTATCTGTAAACCTAATAATGACTAAATAGCCGTCAAACGTCGTCGAGATACATGTTTTATTACTTCAAATCTCAAGAACCATTTTGAAAAATTTGTCAACATTAAAGTAGTCAACGATTCGGGATTTCTTTTTTATGGAAATTATTTAATTACTAGGTTTATGTTATAATTACAATCTATGCGAATAATTCACACACACAATGAACAATAATAATAAGAGTGGTTAAATTATCAAATCGTTTTCTAACGTTAACTTGATTTATGCATGCAACCCTTTGATAGAACGCAAATGTGACAATTGAAGAGTAAGGAAGAAAGTAGCTTCAGTGCAACCTGGATGACAATTTAAGAATTAGAACAGCGCTGTTCAGCTTCTCTTAGTCCACGGGCCATTTTCTATACACTTTCGGTCAATGGGGCCTGCACAGAATAGAGTTTGGCAAAATGTTGCCCAACGAATATAATTAACATTTATTTATTTGTTACCCGATATTTTTTGTGATCTACTAATTTATATTATTTCAAACTGGAAAAATTTATGTTTATTCTTTATTTTTAAAAAGTATTTTTAATATTTAGTTTGATAGTAAAATGTTTACATATTGTTATGTATGACTTCCAATCACAATTTTCTATTTCATCTCACAGATCATGTCATGTCACACCAAATACTAATTCTGACGTCATAGACTTATAACACCCCTCCGAACGTTTCATGAAGAATTTGATGTAAGATGTAACTCGCGAAACGCAAAGAAAATTTCGCGGTCCGTTAGTTGGACAGCGCTGAATTAGAACACTGTTTTCTGAGAAATATATAATGAAGTTAGATCACGAAATATCCTTCACGATCCCTTCATTAGCTTCCTTAACCCCAAATACACAATCGGGTACGAGATACAAGATTTACCTTCGCATTTCCAAAGCACTGTCACCAACGAACAACAACAGAATCTACGCACAGCGTTGACGGTTTACTTCGAGGAAACCTCCGTACAATGAAAGCATGTAAGCACGAGTTTGTTTAGGAACACCGCGGCCCTTCTCCCTCACGGGGCGACAGTGGTCCCGCAGGGTCTTCCCTTAACAAGCGCTAGGGTGACACGGGCAGCGAGGGCGGTGGGTCTCGCGCTCAGGGACCAATGTGACGAGGAGAAACTCACGTCGCTCCAACCATCAAGGGTTTAGGGAGGGACATTTCCTTTCACTTCTTTATGTGTCACCAATCTGTTTTTCACAAATAGCTTATAGAGATAGCTCTACAAACAATTATTTCAAAAAACACACACCTTGTCAACTGAAAAAAGAAATAAAAAACATGGCACTAATGTGTAATAAACGAAATGTCTCAAGTTGAAGCCGTGTGTTTTATTTCATCAATTCAGACGATCCTCCTTAAAAATAATTTAAGGTCAGTTACTTAAAGTGTAACTTTTTAAAACTTTAGAATTCAGAATACTTTAAGTAGTTCTTACTGATCATTTATTTTAAATTATACTGTAAAAGAAGCATTTTTGCGAAAATAATTTTGTATATACGTATACTTGCAAAACGAATTTCGCAGGTCCAAAGTGTCATTGTAAATCGTCAGAAGCGCCTAAATGAAAACTTGACGTGAGAAATACAAATAAACGAATTTCTTATACGAAAGTGAAGCGAATACAGAAATTCATTAAAGAAAACGTGATTATAAAAAATATAAATTTCAAATTTTATTCATTTCTGTTGTATTTTTTTTTGAAATTTATTAACAGCTGTTATATTCTCTTTCCTTGAATTAATAGTGAAATAAGCCTATCTTTGACTTGTTCCAGCCATGAGTAGTTGCAGAAATAACATTTTTTTTTCAAATTGCTCGAATCAAATTAAATTTGCCAAACGTCTAAATTACAGAAACGTAACTAAATATTATTGACTCACATAAGTAAAATTAATGTTCTAATCCGTATTACTGTTAAAACTAGTGGTGCAAAACCATTGCACATTCTTTCTCATATACGTTCCTCAGTTTGGACTAGAGACAGGCATTAAAGCATTCTATTAGGAAAGGGATGATTTTTACATGTTACTCTATATTGTAATCGTCTTCATTTTACAAAATTTGTTAAAGAAATATTGTACTAGCTTTTATATAAAAGTGTCTCTAATAAACAAATTCTGTTTTTTCGTTTTTGTGGGAGATAAGATCAGCCAGATTTATGTACTACTTCAAAAGAAATATTTATTAATAAATATAGAGATAAATAGGATATTATTAATGCGAAAACAAAGCCAGCAGACCATAAATATTCTTATATAATTTAATTAGGAACTACAGAGTAATTTTTTTTGTAATTTGAAATTTCAAAATTATATTACTAATTACTAATCGTATCTATTAATTATTACGCTTAAATACGTGATACTGTTATTTTTGTTTACTTCCTGTTATTTCGTAACGCTCCTTATCTATATCGTCAAAGAATTAAGTAAGTGTTAAAATATATTTTTCACAATAATACTATTTTTAACGATTGAAACTGCTATAAAGCATTGAATTAAAAATATCATGAAAAATAAACAAAATTATTTATCAAACATTACCTTCAAAGCAAAAAAAACACAAAAAAAAACATATAGCCAAGTTAATTCTTAAAACGATAAGAAATAATATAAAATAGCATCCTCACGCATTAAATAACATACACAAACATTAAATATGACACGAAGCATGCGCCAATTAACAAGAAAATCCGACAAAAGGAGCAGTGGACACATCGGATACGTAAGCTTACGCAGCAAAATAATGCAGCGTCACCGGATGTGAGATTACGACAAGTGCGAAAGGCGCGTGGGTGGAAGATTCACGATACCAAGAGAAACATAAGATGCAGACATTCCTCTGCTCTCATTTTCAAAGTAACATATAAAATGACACATATACAAACATATTCTCTTTGGATACACACCACTCGCAAACTTAAACCGTGCGCCATAAACATATTACTTTTATAAGTAAAAATAAAATCCATTATTTAAAAATGTGTATGATGAACTAAAACTAACATTTTCGTCATAACATTAACGGACAGACGGACGGACCGGACGGACGTCCAGCCAAAAACCACTTTTTCAGAATCATGGGTCTCCAAAACGGATATTTCCGCAAAAATCTCGTTTTCAAATTTTTTCACGATTACAATATTCCGTATACAACAAAACAAATGAACTATAACATTTTCGTCGGGCTCAAAACCAATAATTCAACTTCTTAGTGTCTTTTTTATTAGAGATTTGAAAGTAAAATAAATATTCAGGATACCAATTTACTCTTCCTCTGCTTCATCCATGTTAAATAATATCCAATGTTCTTGAAATTGGAAACAAATGCCTGAATGTAGCAGATAGAAATTATTTTACTGCGTCTATACCAAACTTTCAAGCGAAATACCGAAAATGCGGATGTAATGCATACTAATTTTACTTTATGTACAGAAAATTTAAGCAAAATCGTTGGACCACGTTTTGAAAAATATTCAAAAATGTACTTTGACCTTCATGTGAAGCAACCTTCGTGTTCGAGTAAAACGAAAATTTAAAGCACATGTATATGTGAGAAGTACATTCTACCGTAAACACGAAAAATGAAATAAAATATTTTTCCATTCGGTCAGATGTGCTGCGCACATACGGACGGACGTCCAGCCCAAAACCACTTTTTCGGAATCAGAGGTCTCCACAGCGGATATTTCCGCAAAAATTTCGTTTTCGATTTTTTTCACGATTACAATACTTTCTATATCCTACGTATATGAGAAAGTAAAATTACAAATATTGTGGGAGTCTAATGCTTAAGAAGTATCAATACATTCAATACAGAGTAGTAATTTAATTGTTATAATATTTCCAAAGCTGTTGACCGTATTTTCTTGTGTACGAAACTGCTCTTTTCTTTTCCCACCTTCCTTACATCAGTTCGGATTATCCGGGTTATCAAAATCGCGGGATATTGATTCACAGGGGTTCTACTGTATTTGCCCTTTGGGTATTCTACACTTTTTTCTTTTAACTTTGTGTATACCAATACGACTTGATGCATGAAAGATATACGGGCATTTGCTTTTGCCTTTTAACGAAGTGGAGCTCCGTGGCAGAAATTAGGTTCAACTTTAGGAATATAATATTTAAGAGCATTGAAAAATTTGTTCCCCATAAAGAATTAAAAGACAATCCTGACCCTGAATACTATAATAGTTACATTAGAGAAGCATATACAAATCGAAAGAAAGGAACTGTTTACCAAAATAAATACAAATTTCTCTTTAAACAGTTATTAATAGCTAAAAAAAATCATCAGGAGTATTTTCTACACAAAATTTTCCAAAATAAAGACAACTTCTTTCATAAACACCTGAAATTTTATAAATACCTGAAAGGACGGAAAGGGAATAAACAAAGTACACCCGCTACTAAATACTAGGACGTGATCTACACAAAAAGAGAATTTTTAATTTATATTACTCGTCGATTTTTGGCACTTCCTCTATTAACGACAGTTTAAATTTGACAAATAATTCCCATGTAATTACTTTTGTTCTAAATACAAGAATGCTGCGACAGCAAATTTCTAAGATTAAGAATAAAACATCAATCCGTCACGACAAAATTCCAGGGGATTTCCTTAACTTCGATGGGGAGGCTATGATTCCGTAACTTGCCAGGTTTTTTGATATTACATTAAATAATTCTTCATTACCACGGGATTGGAAGAAGGCTATCGTCGTATATACCAACTCACAAAGGAGGTGATCGCTCATTAGTTAGCAATTATCGACCAATTAGCTTAACCTCCCTAGTATGTAAACAGATGTAACATATTATTGCATATTATTTGAAGAATACTTGGGAAAAAAATAATTTTCTACATCCTGCCTTTTTAGATCAGGGTACTCNATATTATTGCAGATTATTTGAAGAATACTTGGGAAAAAAATAATTTTCTACATCGTGCCTTTTTAGATCAGGGTACTCATGTGAGAGCCAACTTATTTCCGTTTGCCAGGACTTAGCTGAGTCACTTGACGAGGGGGGGGAGAACTGATGCAATAGTTATCGATTTATCAAAAGCGTTCGATTTAGTGCCACATGACCGTCTTCTTGCAAAAATCGCTAAGTCAGAAATTGATCCGCGTGTTGTCAAATAGATTTGTGAATTTCTCCGGGATCGCTCACAACAAATTAGAATAGATGGGCGCTCCTCTAAAGAAATCGCGGTGACATCGGGAGTACCACAGGGAAGCGTTCTTTTCCTTGCATATATTAACGATATATCAGAGCACATTAAATCGATGGTGCGTTTATTTGCAGATGATTGTATTATATATCGAAATATTAAGACAGAGATCGATAATGTTACAGAGCGTTCGAATTGTGGAAATGGGCTGAGACGAATAAAATGTGGAAAAAATCTAAACGAATTGTGGAAATGAGCTGAGACGAATAAAATGATAATAAACCCTCAAAAAATTAATATTTATATTTATCAAGATCAAAAATAAAACCTGCTCTAAACTATTCAGTAAATCATCAAATTATTCCAGAAGTTTCATGCTGTATATACTTAGGTGTTATAATTTCTCGCGACTTGGAGAGCGCTAAACTTTGTAAGATGCGTACTTAGAAAAGGGAACTCGAAATCTAAAAGCTTGGTATACACTTCATTAATTCGACCTGTACTGGAGTACGGAGCCGCTTGCTGGGATCCGTATAGGGAGAGTCGGATTAATGAATTAGATCGGATACAAAGAAAGGTTGCAAAATTTATTAGGGACAACAAACGTAATATCAATTTAGATTGGGGCACACTTTCCAATCGAAGAAATTTAGCGCTTCTTAGTGCTTTCTTTAAAACCTACATGGGAGAGTCTGCGTGGAAATCAGTGGACGCTAGGCTTCACAAACCGAATTATATATGTCGCGGCGACCACAAGCATAAAATAAAATGTAGGAAACAGAATACGGATATTGGTAAATACTCCTTTGTGAATATGAGCCTCATTTAGATAATTAATTCCTTTAATCTAATTTATTTCTCATTGTAACCATGTGTAGTCATTTTCTAAGCATTTTATTCCGTTTGTGTGTATTTTATAGATATTGATGATTTGGTTTTTAACCTCGTATTATTGTATTATGTATGTATTCTTTTCTATCTGTCACCGAGCATTGCTCACTAGCAGACTAATAAATTATTATTATTATTATTATTATTA
>NNCF01129582.1:0-16598 GCA_002313205.1 Laupala kohalensis
ATAACGTTTATATTTAAGTCTGGGAAAGCAAAGCAAGGGATCATCCCGGGAAACCTTAAGCGATTAAGGAAAAACCCAGCAAAACCCGCAATCAGGTTAATATTACAATATAGCAATTACCAAAATAATATGATACACACATAGCAAAACTTACAATTCAAACTTCATGAAAATATTTTAACATAACACTATTCGAAATATAAAGATCAAGATAATTGTGATTTCTATAAACGAGTGAGTTTCAGAGGTCAAAAAAAGTAAAGGAATCATCATAGTGCGAATAAGCGAAACATAAAAAGCAGAAAAAATATTGTACAACAAAACTGAAAAAAATAAAGATATTTAAAAATGTAAAATTTGTGTACTAAAAAAGTTAATTAATGATTAATTCTAATCACAAATTCTACATAATAATTTGTATAGCTAATTGTTAGTTTATAAAAAAAAATTCTATATACAAATTGAACACGATGAGAATGAGAATACAATTTGACACTGCGGCAATATTAATTTTTTTCCTATTTTTCCATAGTACTTAGGGCGTACATACATTTTTACATAAAACATAAACATTAAACAGGTGAGAAGGACTATGGGGGTTGGTGAGAGAAGAAAGTGAAAGAGACTGGAAATGAGTGAGGAAGAAGAAGAAGTGCGAAGAGGAGGGAAGTGGATTGTAAAGTGACTAAAGTGAATCATGTTGCAACCACATGGATAGATGTCGCTTATATAAAAGGAATGAAGGAAAAGGTTTAATTTAAGATAGTAACTTGTTCCATGCTCTGATAGATTCTACTGTAAATGATTTATTGAAAGGTGTTGTGTTATGTTTGGGGATCGTGAGAAGGAATGAGTCTCGCGCGCATTTTAATTTCAAAAACTGGAAACGTTCAGCTAATTTTTTTTTTAAGGTCGCTGTTGAGGATCTCATACAGAAGGAGTAACATATGTAACAAGCGTCATTTCACGGGTGTGGGGATACCGGTTTTTTTATAGAATTCTCAAACATGGTCATACTTCCTTAAGTCGAAAATAAAACGAAGTCACAGTAGTCAAAGTGAGGGAAGACTAGGGATTTGATGAGGGTTTCTCGTATAGGAATTTGTAAAATATCACGTAAACGTTTCATTGAATGAATCGAAGAGTTCACATTCCGACATATTTCATCAATTTGGTTTTGCCAGCTAAGTGAGCTGTCAATATAGATGCATACATTTTTTATACTCCTACACCAAGTTATTGGTGCTTGGTCATTTAAATTGACAATATTTTGGTTGTCATGTCATTAAAATTTTGTTTTGAAATTATTAAAATGACTAAAATAAGCTCCGCTGAGTTAAGTGTATGTGTGAAGGTAAAAGTCCGAAAATGGTAAATCGTACTACTACCGTTGTGCGCTGGTAAAGGTTCGAAATCACTTTGAAGTAGACATCTGGAAACAGTATTTTACAAGTAGATTTGGGCAACAATGCATCAATGTCGAAACGTTCACATTCCACTTTTGTGGAACACCGGGTGATGATGGTTTTTCCAAATCTCACTTAGTCAAAGTCCTTCCTCTCGTTTCGTTGGTCGAGTGTGCAAAATTACATCATGATTGGGATAAAACACATTTCTTAAAATCAATTATCATTTATTAAATTAAATTCGTTCGCATAATTTTTTTAAAAAAATTGAAACATTCATGTCTTTTTAGCTTTCAAACGTAGAAATTGAAGAATTGCGTGTAGAAAAAAATAAGATCCAATTTTAAATAAATTCTTCATCTTCTTCTTGAATCCTGTTACTCCGCAGTGGATCATAGGGCGTCCGTGAGAACTTTCCATCTAATACGGTCACCTGCGGTAGCCTTAACTTCTTTCCACGTCATACCACATTTCTCCATCTCCCACTGGACGGATTTTATCCAAGTACCCCTCGGACGCCCTCTTCATCGCTGACCATGTTGATTCTCTCAATTGCTTTCTAAGAGTATAACCTCCATTTTCCTTTCTTAATTTGCTTCCCGATAGGTTCTTCCTCTGCCAATTTCCACAGTGCATCATTTCTCGGTCGACATCGCCTCTTTCGTGATAATAGGACCCATCACGTGAAGGTGAGGAAGGCATTTGTGTGAGAGGGGCTTTGTATAGCGCGTCATCAACCCTTGGGCCCCAATTTTAAAGAAATGATGAATAGAAAATAATGGTTTTCTCTTAGCAAGGTACAAGATTTTTCGTAACCCACTACTATTAATTGTATTGAAAAATAAATACATAAAATTATTAAATAGAACAATACTTAGGAATTAGTACAAACATGGAAAGGAACCGGAATATATGAAACCTGTTTAAATTAGAAGAGTGAAAATTATTGAAAAAAATATGTTTAAGATCAAAAATTTAATAATAATAATAATAATAATAATAATAAACTTTACTCTAAACTTCACATTTTGACAGCGCGTGCATTATTGACAAAGTTTGGAGGTAGTAGCCATTTTAAGTTCGATGTTGAATTCTTTGCAAATCGGATTTCCTGATACGGTGCTGATCGTTTGAGAGAACATTATTATGAGATAAGAAGTCTAATAGTTGCTTATAGAAGACTTTTTCAAGGAGTTTTGAGAAAGTAGGCAATAGTGATATGGGTCGATAGTTTCTAACATCACGTACTTAAGAGAAGAGTGGATAGATATCACTTGCTTGGAAAATGTCAATCTTTAACAAGTTGACTTGGTAAATGCTAGATTTTACCGGTAAATCGGAGGATTTACAAGTTTTCAGACTTTTACCGTAACATAATAATGTGTTTGACTATCTCTGCAGTTTTTGAAAAAAAAAATTTAGTTCAATGTTATTCCCATATTCTCCTACAAATTAAAATTCCCTTATGTAAATTCCACTGAACCAAAACAATTACAATAGTTTCCAATTTAACTCAAGACTGTTGAACGAGTAATGTTTTATATAAAAGAAGGACCTTTTAATATATGAAAGTGATAATGATAATATGATAATGATATATAAAAGGAACGGTGTCAATTTATATATGTAACTTACAAATCTTTGAATATGGTACAGGAAAATAAGCAAAAAATAAATAAACTCTTAAAACAAATTTCAAAATGTTACTATTTTTTCACTTCCGGTCGATTTTAATGGCGCTACAAAGCTTAGGCCCCTAGTGGATGTACGAATTTTTTTAGGAGAAAGGGAGTGTACAAAACAAACCCAATTTCTTCATTTAAAAAATGCGCAACCTTCTATTTCGTGTTCCATAACTAGCTATACGACAGATTGAGCATGATATTGTCATTTTTATGTGATTCTTAATCAAAGCATTTCTAAGTTGTTGTTTGTTGTTTTTGCGTTACTGAACTAAATGGACATGTAAAAACAGCAAAATTATTAGTAATCTACGCAATATGTAATTTAAGGATGGAGAGAGATGAAACAAATCCTGAGAGCATACATAACCAAGAACAGAAGTTGCAGTATAACAATTATGCATTCTTTTATCTTACTCGTAAATGAGAAAATTTCATAACCAAAAGCTAATAACTGAATAAACGTATCCTCATATCCCTAGAATAATTTTTTATTAGAATGTTTTAATTTAGTGAGAAATTAAATATCTATTGATAATGTTCTCAATATTTTAAATATTGTGTATGCCATCACAAACCTGATGTACGAAATTCCTACGTACCTAATACAGTGGAACCTCGATTAACCGTGTCTCGATTAACCGTGTTCGCGATTAACCGTGGTGCTCACTCTTACGTCGAAGAAACGAATTTCAACTATAATGTCTACTATAGAGTAAATTAGTTAATTCTCTTTTACATCGTCCTACGCAGTTTGTTCTTCTGCTTTGTTGACAATAAACGTATTATCATATACAAATCCAACTACTCCTTTGCTATTTCCACAGTTGTACGCACGTTCCCCGAAACTTACCAATAAAATTTTGACTTCCAGGACGTAATGAATTTGAGAAATATTAGAAATGAAATCGGGAAAATCGTTTCAAACTGCAAGAAACGCAAACTTATTACTTGATATTTCAACCACAGATAACGGGAGATTCTACACACATATGTATTCATGTTTACGTACATAATTCATTAAATAAAGCGTCTCGATTAACCGAGCTTTTCATTTAACCGCGTGACCCTCCCCATCATTACCAGGTTCTACTGTATTTGTGTTCCACAAATCAAACAAGTAACAATAAGCTTCCTTGGGACGGAGTTGAACGTATATATACTTCAATGCAATACGCTATACGATAAATTTATACAAATTCCATACTACGAAACGGTATCATAACTTCAAAACGACAGTTCTGATCAGGTGAATGCTAAACTGCACAATTAAAATGTTAGTCGCGGCTGTTGTACGGTCGGCTGTATTGGCTCAAATTCTTCAGGGACGCAAAAAGAAATTTATAATGTGCAAAACACTCAAATTCATAAAGAATGTTTCGTCATTGCAAATTATTAAATAATAAAGTTAAAAATAAAATATATATTCTTTTTTCGCTTATTTTAATCACACATAATAAATTTATTTATTAAGAGAAAATTTTGAGAGGGAAACAATTTTTTTTAATCATCTAATTACCAAAAAAAAACGTGAGTCACCGAAAACGTACAATCCGGCTGGGATATTAGATTTCAAAATCAAAAAAATTGTGAAAATGACTCGGTAAGACAGAGTATATAAACTCATTAGGATGAAGAGTTATAATTTGTGTATATAATCGCCGTCTTCCTTCTTCGTCCATGCTTCGCTCATAAAAATATTTGAATAAATTCATTTAAATTTCCAAATTTTCAATTTAGTTTGCCCGCAAAAATGTAAAAAAAAAATCGTCGTTAATGCAATGACGCAAAACGTTCGCTCTTTTTCCGTGTTGGTGAGAAGCCAACTGATCTCTCAAAAATCTTCTCGCGATCAAACAGATGACTCTGGCGAATTGCCTCGTCTTCAATGAACTCACAAAGTCACTTCCGAGAAGAAACGAGATAACCAGACTTCCCCGCCGGGAGCGCTTATGCGAAAGTGAACTCAAACGCGGGAAAGAACTATTTGCATATTTTAATATTTGGTTCATTATTTTCAGTGATAAGTAATATGTACATCTTTGTAATAATTTGACCTCCAATTGACTACTCTAACTCCTTTTTACCAAATTCAAAGAAAATTTGAAATAACTGTAAAAAAATAAATACAAATGAAAACACATAGTACAACACTATTATGAGCTGGTAGTGGAATAAGATTCAACGTCAAGAGATTATTGATTAAAAGTCGACAGACGTTCTGAAGCTGATATGTTATCTACGTAGGGTCTCTGCACGAATTGCGTACGGAAATTTCATTTAGTATTATGCCATGAGCATTCTAATGAAATAGAAAATAGAAGTTAATGGACTCACAAAAAAGGTACCTTAGGATCATATGCTTTACAAACTGATACTATCATTCTTATTCCTCTGTATGATCACATTCTTTCTAATGCAGAAAAGTGAGTGTATTGTAGAGATTTGACACTTTTCTTACACAATTAATTTTGCTGAACTTCGGCAAAGAGGTATCTTCAAAACCTATATATATGCATAGGATATGACGCATTGCCTTTAATTTTGTGAACATGTATTCTAGAAGATTTCTCTTCGACTAATTAATCAAGATAGAAATAAAAATTATCGAAATCAGGAAGTTGAAATTTTTAGGCATTTCATTATTTTCGTGAAATCTGAGGAAAAGAGTTTTCAATTTTCCGATTCTCAAACAAAAAAAATCGAAAAAATTATATGAAAGTTCCAGACTGGTTCCAGATATCATATATCACGATGTGATTGAGATATTAATTCCGCTTTTGTTTGACAAGCTAATTCACAAATCTTCAAGAGAATTAGAGTTATTTATTTTCATATTTCACTTTTTAATCCTTGAATGTCTATTTTTCATATTTCGTTGTCCTTTCAAGCGTTCCCACTTCCACCTATTCTATATCCCCGAATACAGATGGACCTCCGGACATACTCAGGTCTGTGAAAAGAATCTATTTCATATTTATTCTATTTTCAATATTAATATAGTTTGTGGATTCCTAAAGTTAATTTGTTTGATTTTATACAATTACTAATAAATTAATTTAATAACTGATGTTACAATAAAAAAATATATAATCACCCCTAGATGTATCAACACAGTATGTGAGGTGACTTCCGTACTTGTTTTATAGTACTTGTACCTTCTCTAGAGACAGTGAGTGACTATTAAGATCTGGTTTAGCCACCTCATTAAGATGCACTTAAACCGGGTCAAGCCTTTATTGACGTTTGCTTAAGCTAAATAGTTTAAGAATAAAATTATTGAATCGCCGGTTTTGCTTCATACAATACACTCATATTCACAAAGAATACTCGCAATAGGAATAATGTTCATCGCCGCAGCTCTCTTTGCAAACTTCTCATTGCCAAAAAGGGTCATATCATTCTGGAATTCTTCTATATAATTCCCTCCCCAAAAATATACAAGATATTGTTAAGCTGACTCTCTTCAAAACCGCGGTTAAAAGCTACCTACAGCACCAGTGCTTCCACACTGTAATAGAATTTATTATTTATTAATAAAAGTTAAAGTCGTCTTGTACTTTATCACGCCATTGCTCTTACTATCAAAATAACTGATAATTTCAAAACTATTTTCCTGCATTCTTTTAGCCTGCTTTATTATTCAGATACGTTTAGTCTCACATGTACTCAACCCTGGCTAGTTTATGTATATTCATTCTGTAGCCCCATTCTGGAACGGGTTTTTCTCCGGTTTTCCTTCGCGTAGAGGCGGATTAATAGACTCGTTACGCTCTCGTCTAGGGTATTGGCATAATACATCACGCATTTAGTGTTAATAGTTAATATTTTTAAACAATATTTCCCGAATAATCTTTAGTTTGACAATAACACGTACTTTTGAAGTAACCCTTTTTTGTTTTATGAAATACAAATTTGTTGCTAATATGTTAATTTTATAACTCGTCCCGAACTATTTTCTATTGTTAGGGAAGTGCTGAAACGTGAAATCATCCCCTGCCTTGGGGCCCTTGATCAGAATTGATGCTATGGTCTGTAGCTTGCTCCCGGAGAGAAAATCAATTTATTGTCTTCCACCGTGATTTGTAATTGGTTTTTTATTATAAATATATGTATTTATTAATTTATATCCGCAAAATTAGCTACTAAGTCATGTAAGTATATCGACGAAATTCGGAATGAAAAATTTGCGAAAACTGGACAAAAAGTGAAAAGACAATGACAAACGATAAGGAAGACTGTACACGGTATGTTTGCGAAAAAGGATTGAACACAGTAAACGCCGTATAAGGATATCAACGAAAATTTAAAGAGTTTGTACCAGAATAAAAATTTACTCTCGAACATTACCGCGTGTATTAACCTAGTACTAATATTATAATTTGTGAAAATTACTAATACACAATACAAGTAATTCTTGAGGAATCGTAGACGGCTCTCACAGAAAGGAGGTCGCTTCGCAGAAAATAGAAGATAAGCAAAATAACTTCCTCGCTGATTCGCTGGAGGCCACGGCATCGCTCTCTGCAAAGGGGAACCCCACAGTGTCTTCCCAAACAGAAGAGAAGAGCGCTATTTAAGACGAGGTCTCCTCTATTGAAGACATCAGTTCACTGACTGCCATCGAAGCAGACACATCTCTCCTTCGAGCTTCTGCACCAAGACATTACACAGCAACAGGTGAGAAGGTTGCTCTCTCTGTATACAAGCAATCATTAATGAGGGTTCTTTCAAGTTATCAGCCATATTCTAAGTATTTAGAAAATAACTACTATCGTGCTGTTGTTTGTTTGCATTGAGCAAATTGAGAAGAATTATTTACCGGAAAGTTATAGTTGAGTCATTTAAAAACAAATTAAAATTTTTAATTTGGATGCTGGAAATAAAAAAGTTATAAAAATTTAAATTTATGTATTTCAAAAAGTTAATGGTAAAAATGTAATTTTTACATCCTTAGTTTAAAAAAACATTGTATAGGGTAAATAAGGAGGCGCCTATAACAAATGATTCTTAGCAAACTTCAAAAAATGTCTTTTTCGATGTGTATGTTCGACGTACTTGTCAGGTCCAGAGTTTTGTGCTAGTGCATACGTATTAATCTTGAATGGTAAATGAGGGGGTAAGTGATCGGGTATTGCCAATCTACTTTCTTCACGTGTAACCTCAACATTCCTTGAAGATTTTTGTTGTAATTGTACGAAAAACTTGTGATGTGGGATAGTTTGTTTTGTTAAAGGTACTGACGAATTTTATGATTTTTTCTGGAAATTCCTTTCATAAGCTCTGCCCCCAAATTTTCGTTAAGAATGCATCTTTCGTTAACTGGCCCCGTTTAAATGCATCGCCTCCTGAGTCTAAAAGAGGTTTGCGACTAGTCTTCTTTGTTTGTTTTTTTAATTTTTAACATTTTGCAACAGAACTCTATAATTCATTTATTTCATTTTACGAGAGTATCGAAAGTTGTTCTTAATCGTTAGTTTTATTAGCGAATGTAAGCGATTTCCATAACTCACACGAATATTATCACATAAATTTACTAACGAATAATTTATTTTTAGACTAATCTTCGTGTTTCAAATGTATCACAACTATTCAATATCGAGTACAATTTTACGTACATTTTATCATTCTCTCCAATATTGTCCTCAGAAACATGACCTTGTTTTGAAGGAATCACTACTTCATTTCATACATTTATAATATATGCTAAATAGGAAAAAAACACTTTTTTGGTTCCACAAAATATTCCTCAGTATTTCTCGTTGAACAGGATGAAGACCGCAGTAATTCTCCTTCTATCGCTTGCCATGATGGCCACCCTGACTCGAGCGCGCCCAGCGGAATCCGACGTCGAATCTCATGACGATCATTTCCCAGTGATAGTTGCCTATCCAACAACAGAGGAAATAGACATACAAGAAATGCAACCATTGGTATGTACTCGTATTAATCATTTAATGAACATCTTACATGTTGACGAGCCCTAAAGCCCCACAAAAAAAAACATCTTACAAGTCCACTGTCTATCACGTACCATGGCAATACAAATAGAGATAATGTTGTGGAGTCAAGAATTTTTTAGTGTCTCTTCATGACGATCTGTATGATATAAAATTATTCTTATTAATGCTCATCTTCTCCGCCAGGATCGTGAGCGTCGGTCTCCACAACAGTTACCCAAACAGCAGAAAGAAGACAAGAGCCGAGGTTCGATCACCGGCGGCGTGCAGCGTGAGAAGGGCGTAGGGACCATTGTGCACGCACAGGGCCAAGGCAACATCTGGACCAGCAAGAACGGCAATGGGCGTCTGGACGCTCAAGGAGAATGGTCCAAAGTGGTGCGAGGACCTGCGCGCGGGAAACCCAACTACAACGTTGGCATCAGATTCTCGCATCGCTTCTGAGAATNGAAAATTTGTAGAACATTTTCCAACAAATCTTCAGTCGAAATCAAACGTATGCCGCTGAAAGTTAGCATGTGTGGATACTAGAAGACAAACGTGCAATGAAGCTTAAAGTTAAAATATTGTATGTTGTCTCTAAATTGCGTAGAAAATTGAGTATTTTCTACATGCCATTCAGAATAATGTATTTCAAAAACTTTATTTTGAATTATTGTACATTTACTTCTGTCTCATTCCAATTCTCACAAATTTACTTTATTTCTACAGTATTTCCCCTCGTTACGTGTTGAAAACGGTTTGCTAGACATTTAGGTTTGCAATAACTGAGTGATATTCCAGGTCCAAGGAATATTCCCCGCTATTGGCAATGGTCCTGGTTTGGTACGGTGTTGCCATATTGTGTGAATCTTGCCATATTTTGCTTTTCCTGAATGAAGCTGCCTTACTTTTCAGACTGAATTTGTTATTAGAGAAACTACACAACGTTTTGAACCCCACTGTGGGCCAACAAGAGACAAATACTGACAAAACAATTGTTGAAATGGTTTGTTTCATACAATAATTAATATAATGGAATAATGGGATAGTTAATTGTTATTCATTATTTGCTTGATGATGGCCTACTGTGAAGGTCGAACGTTAACATCTTTAATATTACGTCCAGTCTGTGAAATAAAGTCGTTCAATTTTATAGATATAGATCTACAAGAGTAATAACCATATTTTGTTTTTGTGGAACAAGTAATACCAATGATTAAATGTGAGTATTATTCTGTACATATCACTAGATATTTTAATTTATTTTGAAATAAACTATTTTTGAAAAGATAGATTTTTTAATTTAACTATTAATAAAAAAGAAGAGTTTAACTTTATGTAGTGTTATACATGGGTGTTACAAGTCTCACGGAATTGGAGAAAACTTATGAAAATTTTACACCTTATATATAACTAGGTAATGATTTCCTTGCTCAGAATCCATCTCTCCTTTCCCAATCCCTTTCTTTATAGCAGTGCTTTAGATGTACTAGGTTTGAACAAAAATGTGCTTGCAAGGGCGATCCTATGTTTGGGAATTTGTATTTATATATCAATTCATTCAATTATGGAATTCAGTGAAGTATTAGTAATATATCTTGTAGTGCAGTAGAATCCTTCAATGAAATTTTTAAATCCTATTATCACGGAAAGAAGATGTGGAAGGTGAAATAATAGGAAGCCTCAAACACACCGGTTCATTCTCCAACATACGATACTTCATTTGTGTGATTGGCTCTGTCCGGGTACGCACAAAAGATACGAAAATTCTACAGAGTATATGATGAAGATTCGCCAAATAATTCGTCTCTGTTTTTGAAATATTGACATTCTAAACAATGTGATATATGCCATATACCAAATATATGTTCAGACTGGTGTGGTCGCCGGTTCAAACCCGACCCGATTCAAGTAGAATCTGAGGTGGTGGACGGAGCGTCAGGTTTTTTTGGGGGTTCTCCCCTTTCCCCTGCCTATCATACCACCGCAACATTCACCCCCATGTCATTCATCATCACCGCTTCAGGGGAGGTGCGGCAGGAAGGGCAACCGGCACCGTAGTATTCCCGAGCCAAAACCAAACGAAGTATCATATATCCATCCTCATTCGCCGACCCTACATGAAGTGGGATATATATATATNACTATTTCTTGTGTCCCACGTACCACTTCGCCTGGTTCCTGTCCATTTACTTGACACTTCCTTTCGACTGCACGTCTGGCATAAGATGAATGTGTGTTCTTTTATGCATGACAGTTTTTGATACTCCTGGGTTTTATTGCCAACCTCTTCGATACAAGTAAACATTCAATTAATAACAGCCACATTAAACGAAACGTTGACCAGAAGAGAATACTTTTGATAAGAGAATTGAAAAGTTAACAAGTCCAAATTTAGAGATCGGTTAAAGTGAAGCTCTACGAACTCGATTCGACGAAGGTCGGAGAAACCTAAAAAGAATATCTGGATATCAAAACAAATAGTACGAATTATTTTAACGACGGTCCATGACCTTACGAACAGCTTGAATTGTGAAAGTAATAATCAGAAAGATAATTAGACGAAACAAGGATTTTACCATTTGCCCTACAGAGCAAACTTATATGTCGGCTACGAGAGCAATTTAAGTATTTCTATATCGTCTATAAAATATATATAGAATTTTATTAAATAATACTACGTTTTGCTTCACTACGTTATTTCCGGATCAGGAATAAGAATAGGGATTCCGAATCAGCCAACCCGAAGGCGTCCAAGGCCATGTTAACAGATGGGCTTGACTCACACGTCCAATTTTATTCCTGGCGGAAGGATTCCTGACGTTCTGAACGCTTACGTCCAGAAATTTTCATTCGAAGAGATCCATAAAAGAGGTTTATGCGCTAAAAATCATAAATAAATTTTTAAAAATCTATTCTTTTAATTTGTATAATGATATTATACTACACAGAAGATTATTTAACATAAAAATGTTATTTTTTGTAATCTTACTCCATTGCGAGTTGTGAATGTTTTTTGTGTGTGTAGTGTTCAACCTGTACGTAAACAAATGGTGGTTCTCAGTATCGTGACAGTCGTGTCACCGGCTATGGCATACAATTTTACTTCTGAATCTAAAATGTTCCAAATGAAAATGTATTATAAAATAAAAAGTAATAATATTAATAAACTTGATTTGTAAAAAAACGTATTTGCAAACCATATATTACTAACTTCAACATTAAGGTTGAACATGTCCCAAGATTTTATACAGTAACTATTTTGTAACTTTTTCCCTACAGGTTATAACACTTCTTTGGTACATGAATTTAAATGGTTCAAGAAGATGAGAAAGGCTCACAGCCTGAATTGGACAATAAAAAACGTGCAATGCGATGTATATTAAAATGAGAAAACTGTTTTTTTTTGGTGGGGGGGGTTGTTTTATTTGTCTCTTTCAACTAACAACATTTCTCAGTTCTACCATTAATTTTTGTACATCCCTGAAAAGATTTCAAAACCCTCGGGGATTGATGTGATAAACGACAAATTAATAATCACTGTCCTGTTTTCGAGCGGAAGAAAATATTTTAGGATAATAATAAAATAACAAATACGCAATAATATTAAAATTAATGTAAATTATACATTCAGTGAAGAAGAAAGTATTTAATTCCGAATTAATATCGAATACCGATCATTCTGAAACGATATGTGATTCGATATCCATTTCGGTATTTCTCTTATTCCAAAATCTTCCTGATCAGATTCCCTGATCCGGAAACCGGACGTGAGTGGCCCGGCTTGATGTCGAAGTTAGAGCCAGGAAGTTGGCTATCTGAGTACATTCGTGGTACTCCCGCACATTTACTCGAATAGTAGCTCTCGTGTTCCAGTATTCGGACGAAAACGGAGTCTGTTCGCGTGTGTCGTGGACTACCCGCCTCGGAACTAATTGTTGCATCGCCAGTGATCCATGCATAGTTCTGCTGTCCCTCACGATACACTTGAATTCCTAAAAATGTGTGTTAAAGAGTTAGGTCTGTAATTTATTTCCGAAAATAATTGTTGTTGTTTTTGTAAAAAACAACGCATTGCACACAAATATTAAATAGTCTGTGGATTGCTTGTATATCTGTTAAATGTGTTTTGACAGTTAAGATCTGTATCGGCGTATATTATCCACAAACTAACTTTTGTACGTAACGATGAAGTATGTAAAAGTGCTATTCACTGGGGAAAGAAGGAAAGTACTAGTAGTTCAATAGTATAATGATCTAGTCTTTTTTCGAGCAGCAGTAAAGTTAGCATGCAAATGTCGCGCTACCGTACTCTTACAAGTGTTGGTGACCAGTGACCTGAGATTTTATGATAGCGCTTATTTAAGTTGGCGTTTAGTGGTGAGTACGCTACGTAAGGACAAGTCATATATCATTTATAAAGAATGTGATCATCTGGAATTACACCACAATCATCACTACCATTTCAGTATAGAAGATGATATCCGCATGGCAACAGCTGTTCATCAATAGAAGACAACTTCTGAACACACGGTGAGTGGATCGAAACATAGCTGCTTAAAAGAGATTCACCACATTGCTGCTTGGATCTTCCTGAAATCTTGGTGAACTCTCACAGGCAAGGTTTCGCTTGCTCATCTGCGATAAGGACAATCTGTTACTACTTATTCGACAACTCAGGTGTATTGCAAGGCGATGTCTGAACTGGATTCTCACACAGCATATTTGAAGAGAGATTGACGATGACAGTGGATTATCAAAGAACCGTCACGTTTTCTTTCATACATGAAATAGCCCTCAATTAAAAGACGATGGCTGATGCCCATATGATGTCTCTGACTGGCGAAAACTCCCACAGTATCGCCAATATATCTAAAAAATACAATTTGGATTTTTTATATTTATAATATGATTCGAAAAAAAATTAAATTTGTATGAGTTTTTTTTCTTTCAAAATATCGATAACACATTACAACTCTACATTTGTAATGTTTAGTTATTTACATTTACAACGTGTCAACTTTAGGATGTTCAGCAGTCAATGACCTTTCAATTCATCAGACATACATTCAAAATAACATTATTGTAGATTTGTGGTTGTTAATAATTTTCTCTATTTCTCGTTAGTACGTTTTTTACACTTTTATCAGCTTTCCACTTCAAAAGAAAACTGGCGGTCTTAACTTAAAATTATTTTTTGGGAAAAGAAGGGAAAGGCTTAAAGTAAGCTCAGCTGAAGTTAGTGTTGGGTTTATGTTAAGGTAGGAATCCGGAAAACTGGGTTAGGCGCTCGAAAAAGTTGGAATTCCGCTTGAAATCGCTCTAAAATGGAGCGATCTATGTCTGGCAATAAGATTCTGAGAGTAGATTTGGGAAAAATGCATGAATGTCTAAACGTTCATATTTCGTTTGTATGGGAAATCGGGTTCGGTTGGATTTTGAAATCACACCTAGACATTGTCCTTCCTCTTTATTTGATGATTCAATGTGCAAAGTTGCATCATGCTGGGGATAAAAAAGATAAAAGAGGCAGACAATACTTCAACAAACTCCTAAGATAACAATGATACATTGCTGACCATCTATGCATTTTTTGAAAATTATATTTTGGTTCAATGTTTTTTTACCATATTCTAACGCAAGTAAATATCTCTTATCTAAGTTTCTTTCAACTAAAAGAATTAGAATGTTTTCCAACATATTGAACAAATGTACTAAGCTATAAACAGGAGATGTTTAATTTTTAATTGATATGCAACTTAAAAATCTCCCTATGTAGTACAGAAAATAAGGAAAAACTAACATTTAAAAAACGTTAAGACTTTGAAACTTCTTTAAATTTTCAGTCGATCTTAACAAATAACTTTATTCCGCAAACAAAATTTTTTATATCTTCATTATATGAATTAAGTGGTCTTTAATAATCTTCTGTTATATGAAACATATAAGGTTCAGCACTCTTTTTTTATCTATTTAGGAAAAAGTTGAAGGAAAAAATTGCACTTTTCATATTTGAAATATTTATTACAAAAAAGGTGATATTACAAACAAAAATCTACATTCACTATACGTTTGGTGTAACAGTTTCCAAAAAATCATTATAGGGTTACAAAGGAAGTAGGTAAGATATTTTGGGCAAGGGGTGGGCAAGTTCTTGACATTGTGGGAAAAAACAATATATTACATCTTCAATAATTGCGTAATGCAACCCCATCTAGAGCTCAAAGAGTTAACCAGATATTCCTCAATCGCCATGAATTGCATTCTTTGGTTTGACAAATATTGAAGTAAAACAGACATTGACTCACATACTTTACGTCCAATAACATGTCTCAGTTGAATAAAAACGATTGTGTGATTGGCACGTGATTGGAGAGATGTGTGATTTATTCACGAAATACTCGAAGTGCTTTAATAGCGATTTTATTAGTTTTACTGTCAATTTGTTTTTGTTTTTTGTCATTCAGGGAGGACAAATCTACGCTCTTCTGAACTCCCCCATGTCTACGCTTATGTATGGCAAGATTATTACTAGACATTAACATTACGTCTCATTAGAGTTATAGACTAGAGTTCTGCGGTAATGTTACCCTTTGAAGCTATGGGAATAATTGATGCCAACATAATAATGGGGATTCCCACGCGCTGGTCCTCTCAACACTTGAAAATAACGCCCTTGAGCGTCCAGACGCCCATTGCCGTTCTTGCTGGTCCAGATGTTGCCTTGGCCCTGTGCGTGCACAATGGTCCCTACGCCCTTCTCACGCTGCACACCACCGGTGATCAAACCTGGGTTCTCCTGTTTCTGCTGTTGGGGAAAAAGCTGCGGAGACCGACGCTCACGCTCCTGTCGGAGAAGAAGAGCATTAACTAAATAATTCTACATTATGCAAATCGTCATGGATATAACTCAAAATCTCTGCTTCCCCAACATCAACTTGATGTCCAATGCTATGATATGTGATAGACAGTGGATTTATATGATGTTCATTAAAAATTTAATACGAGCACATACCACTAAGTGCATTTCTTCGCCTATTTTTTCGGTTGTTTCAAGTTCAACAATCACTGGAAATTGATTCTCATGAGATTCGACGTCGGACTCCGCTGGGCGCGCTAGAGTCGAGGTGGCCATCATGGCAAGCGACAAAAGCAAAATAACTGCAGATGTCTTCATCCTATTCAAAGAGAAAGAGTAAAGATAATTTTTGTCAATTTAAGAAAAGTAGTATTTCTTCTTCTACCTCATATTATTAATGTTAGAATGCTCATTGCAATGATTTGAAGAACTAGTATTTTTATAATAATAATAAATTTTTTGTCAAAAAACAGTACAAACTGCGTATGACCACTTGGAGGACAATAAACTAATTTACTCTCCGGAAGCAAGCAAGGGACCATCCCATCAATTCCGATCAAGGGCCCTAAGGCAAAAGCGGATTCAAAAATTTCAACAAAAGTTCCTAGGAAAGATAAAAAGTTAGTTGCGAGTTATAATACATATATAATGTCAATATGTTTGTAATTTAACGCAAATATGTTTGTAAATTTACATGTACAAGTTATTA
>NNCF01129583.1:10266-21983 GCA_002313205.1 Laupala kohalensis
AATTTGTATTAATTGTTTTAATAACTTTTCGGTACTTCGGTGTTAATATTCATCTATAGGGAGAGAAAAAAATTTCGGAAAACTTTTGGGTACTTTGATATATATATTTTTTGATTGGAACAATAATATTGTTTAGGTTTTTTGGGGGAAAATTTTTGAAATTTTTTGGGTACTTAAGTAAATATATTTTTTGATTAGGATAATAAAAAAATTTCGATTTTTTTTCTGAAAAATATTCAATTTTTTAAAATTTAGTTATATATATTGTGGCAGAACGAGGTTGAAAGATAATAATAATAAATATTTAAATGTAAATGCCTCGGCTAGCTCTTCTCAGGGTTCCACAATATTTAAAAGGGGTACGATTTCTATCCGAAGGAAAAGGACCATGCAATGGTTCCACTTAAGGAAAACGCAAGACAAATAAATCCATTAATAAAAGCTATTTTAATTGCTAAAATATCCCTTGATTAAATAAATCTCCCCCAAAAGACACAAATACAAATCGTCGTCATTTATGCAATCACTTTAATGCCAAAGTGACATTATCACTACCAAAACACAAACAGAAATTCCCCCAAAAGACACAAAAACAAATTGATATCATTTTACAATCACTGAATTTAAAAATCTAATCTTCTTTAGTTTAATTAACAATAAATCTCTTTGTCTCTTAACAAAAACAAAACACTGACTTTACTCAATGGCAGGATTCATTTCAGACTACAGTCGATCTGGGCACTAAGTTATTCTAAAGTTTGTACAATTATTACGTAATCCAGGCCATGACGCGCAAGCGCAAATACGGTGTTGGTTTATACAGTCACCAACAGACGTACCATACCTCTCGAGATGACAATTACCGCCGCTAAGTAGGGTCCTCCCGGAGATCAGCCCCTCAACAGTCTGTGAGTCGTTAGCTTTTCGCTAAAAGCCTCCAATGGACACGTCAGCAGCGTCAACTTCTATGCGAAAACTTTGATGTTAGGAAGTTACCACCGGAGCTCCTCCAAAGAAACTCGACGATCTGCGAGATGTGAATTGTGAGCTGTGAGCTGCACGAACTACGATGTGAGGAAGCTACCACCTGAGCTCCTCCAAAGAAACTCGTACGATCTGCGAGATGTGAATTGTAAGTTGTGAGCTGCANACGATCTGCGAGATGTGAATTGTGAGTTGTGAGCTGCACGAACTACGATGTGAGGAAACTACCTTCTGATCTCCTCCGAAACTTGTATGTGAGGACGAAAAATCTATGTGAGGAAGCTACTTCCTGATCGCTTCCGAAAAAAATCTGTATAAGCTGAACACAACTGATCGCGGTTGAAAAATCTAGGTGAGTAGTGAGTTGTGAGCTCAACACAACTCACGCCGCCGGAAAAATCTATGTGACGAAGCTACCTCCTAATCTCCTCCAAAAAAACTTGTATGTGAGCTGAACACATCTGATCGCTGTTGAAAAATCTATGTGAGGAAACTACCTCCTGATCTCCTCCGAAAAACTTGTCTATNTCCTACATGTTTTTACCCCGCGCCCATCTGGTGTTCTGAGGTTGGGTGGGACCTCCTCCCCCATCCTCTTGCTAGCTTCCGATTTCTAAACCCTCATAAATGTTTTTCTGACGCGAAAGGAGCCGCCGACCCTGGTGCCGCGCTCTGGGTGTGGTCGCCAACCCTCCAACCGTCATTCGTTTAAATTTCTACTCTTTAAACGTCAAAATTCCGCAATATGGATGATTAAATTTGTAATTAATTAGTAAATTATTCAAATCTCATAATATTTCCCGATTGGAGCCATAAATATTTTTTGAATTTCTTTTTTGGAAAAATGTTTTGAATTTTTTTGGGTATTTAGGTATATATATTTTTCGATTGAGGCAATAAAAAAATTGGAAAACACTTGGGTTGCATAGGTATAAATTTTTGGATTGGACAATAAAAGATTTTCGATTTTTTTGAAAAGTATTTTGAGTATTTTAGTATACATATTTTTCGATTAGGCCAATAAATTTCTTTCGAAGTTTTCTCTTATTGAAATTTTTGAGCTAGTTAGGTATATATATTTTACGATTGGGACAATAAAAACATATCGAATTTTTATTAATTGTTTGAAATTTTTTTGGATACTTAGTTCGCTAAATTCTTGGAGTGGGACAGAAAAAATTTTCGGAAAACGTTTGGGTACTTAGGTATATATTTTTTGGGTTAAAATTTTTTGAAATTTTTTGGGTACTTAAGTACATATAATTTTCGATAAAGATAAAAAAATTTCGAAATTTTTTTCTGAAAAATTTTCGATTTTTTTAATATTTACTTATATATATATTCCGATTGGAAACAAATTTTTTTGGAAACATGTTGACCTTGACCTTGAGAAATTTTTCAAGGTCACTCTCAAGGTCAAAATTTTTCTATGACGACAATCGAATAATATAAAAATACCCCAAGGACCTTAAACCAAAATTTCTTTTATTTCGCCTTGACGCTGACCTTAAGAAATTTTTCAAGGTCACTAGGGTATATATTATATTTTTCAACTGGCATCGTAAATGTTTTTTGACCTTGTGAGTGACCTTAAAAAATTTCTCAAGGTCTCTTTTAAGGTCAAAATATTTTTATGACGCCAATCGAAAAATATAAAAAATACCCCCGTGACCTTGAACCAAAAATATTTTTTTATTTCACTTTCGCGCTGACCTTGAGAAATTTTTCAAGGTCACTAGGGTATTTTTTATATTTTTCAACTGGCGTCGTAAAAAACGTTTTGGCCTTGTGAGTGACCTAGAGAAAATTTTCAAGGGCACTCTCAAAGGCAAAATTTTTTATGACGCCAATCGAAATATATAAAAAGACCCGACGACCTTGAATTAAAATTTTTTATATTTTGCCTTGACGCTGGCCTTGAGAACTTTTTCAAGGTCACTAAGGTATTTTTTATATTTTTCGACTGGCGTCATAATTTTTTTGACTTTGTGAGTGAACTTGAAAAAATTTTCAAGGTCACTTTTAAGGTCAAATATTTTTAATGAAGCCAATCGAAATATATAAAAATACCCCAACGACCTTGAACCAATTTTTTTTATTTCGCCTTGACGCTGACCTTGAGATTTTTCAATGTCACTGGGGTATTTTTTATATTTTTCGATTGGCGTCATAATTTTTTTCACCTTGTAAGTGACCTTGAGAAATTTTACAAGGTCAGTCTCAAGGTCAAATTTTTTGACGCCAATCGAAAAATATAAAAAATACCCCAGTAACCTTCAACAAATTTTTTAATTTCACTTTGACGCTGACCTTGAGAAATTTTTCAAGGTCACTGGGGTATTTTTTATATCTTTCGATTGGCGTCATAAAAATACCCCAGTGACCTTGATCCAAAATTATTTTATTTCACCTTGGCGCTGACTTTGAGAAAGTTTTCAAGGTCACTGGGGTATTTTTTACATCTTTCGACTGGCGTCATAAAACTTTTTTTTACATTGTGAGTGACCTTAAGAGGGTTTTCAAGGTAACTCTCAAGCTCAAATTTTTTTTACGCCAATCGAAAAATAAAAAAAATACCCCAGTGACCTTAAAAAAAAATTTTATTCAACCATGACGCTACCCTTGAAAATTTTCAAGTTCACTGGGGTATTTTTTATATATTTCGATTGGCGTCATAAATTTTTTTTGACCTTGGAGTGACCTAGCGAAATTTTACAAGGTCATTTTTAAAGTCTAATACATTTTATGACGCCAATCGAAAAATATAAAAATTACCCCAATGATCATGAACCAAAAAAATTTTAATTCACCTTGACGCTGACCTTGAAATTTTTCAAGGTCACCGGGGTATTTTTTATATTTTTCGATTGGCGTCATAAAATTATTTTCGACCTTGTCAGTGCCCTTAAAAAATTTTTATGTCAGTCTAAAGGTAAATTTTTTTTAAGATGCCAATCGAGAAATATAAAAAAAAACCCAGCAACCTTAACAAACATTTTTTATTTCACCTTGATGCTGACCTTGAGAATTTTCAAGGTCAATGGATTTTTTTATATTTTTAGATTGGCGTCAAAATAGTTTTTGACATTGTGAGCGACATTAAGAAATTTTTCAAGGTCACTCTCAAGTCAAAATGTTTCTATGACGCCAATCGAAAAATATAAAAAATACCGCAGTGACCTTGAACCAAATTTTTTTAAATTTTATGTGCTTATTCAAAGAATATAATTGTCTATCCTCGAAAAATGCCTTTAGAAACGTTTCTCAATTTTTCGAAAAATAAAAAGTTTTTTTTTCCATTTCGTCGCATACTCGTGTTATTTACCTCGCTATTTGTCAGTAAGAAGCGCCTTCATGTCGTAGAAGTCGAAAAAACAGAAGTAAGATCCCTACACAACGTTATGAGAAAGCGGCACGTACGTAATGCGTCATATTTTTCAAGACTCGCACACTTTAACATTCGTTTCCAAATATTTTAACGTAATTCAAAAGAGTGTCTGTTATATCAACAAATCAAAATTTGTATTTGTATTCAAAATTTGTATTCAAAATTTGTATTCAACAATTTTATCAAGTCTCGATCACCTCAACAAACATTTCTATGTAATTTAAAGTAATTCTAAAGAGTGTCTGTTATATCAAAAGCACAAAATTTTGTATTCAACAATAAAAAAAGTCGAAAATTTTGGTAAAAAACAAATTATGTGCTTATTCCAAGAATATAAGTGTCTAACCTTGAAAAATATCTTTAGAAAATTTTCTTAAATTTTCGAAAAATGAAAAGATTTTTTTTCCGATTTCGTCGCATAATCGTGTTATTTGCTTCGGTTTCCGTCAAAAAGAAGCTTCTTCATGTCGTGAATGTCAATATAATTAAAACAAAATTTCAACACAACGTTGTGAGGAAGCGTTACTCGTATAATTCGACAATTTTATCAAGTCTCGATCACCTCAACAATCATTTCTATGTATTTTAACGTATTTCTAAAGAGTGTCTGCTATATCAAAAGCACAAAATTTGTATTCACCAATAAAAAAAGTCGAAAATTATGATCAAAAAAATTCTATGTGCTTATTTGAAGAATATAAGTGTCTAACCCGAAAAAATGTCTTAAGAAAAATTCTTAAATTTTGGAAAAATGAAAAGTTTTTTTTCCGATTTCGTCGCATAATCGTGTTATTTGCTTCGGTTTCTGTCAGTAAGAAGCGTCTTCATGTCGTAAATGTCAATAGAAAAACAGCAAGATCCCAACACAACGTTGTGAGAAAGCGTCACTCGCGTAATTCAACAATTTTGTCAAATTTCAATCACCTCAACAATCATCTGTATGTATTTGAAAGTAATTCTACAGTGTGTCTGCTATATCAAAAGCACAGATTTGTATTCAACAATAAAAAAAGTCTAAATTTTTGATCAAAAAAATTTTATGTGCTTATTCGAAGAATATAAGTGTCTAACCTCGAAAAATGTCTTTAAAATTTTTCTTAAATTTTCAAAAAATTAAAAGATTTTTTTTGCGATTTCGTCACATGATCGTGTTATTTGCTTCGGTTTCCGTCAAAAAGAAGCTTCTTCATGTCGTGAATGTCAATCGTATAAAGCAAAATCCCAACACAACTTTGTGAGGAAGCGTCACTCGTATAATTCAACAATTTTATCATGTCTCGATCACCTCAACAATCATTTCTATGTATTTTAATGTATTTCTAAAGAGTGTCTGCTATATCAAAAGCACAAAGTTTGTAATCACCAAAAAAAAAAGTAGAAAATTTTGGTCAAAAAAATTTAATGTGCTTATTCGAAGAAGTTAAGTGTCTAACCCCAAAAATTGTATTTCGAAAATTTTCTTAATTTTTGAAAAATGAAAAGTTTTTTTTCCGATTTCGTCGCATAATCGTATTATTTGCTTCGGTTTCTGTCAGTAAGATGCGTGTTCCTGTCGTGAATGTCAATAGAAAAAAAGCAAGATCCCAACACAACGTTGTGAGAAAGTGTCACTCGCGTAATTCAACAAATTTCTCAAGTCTGGATCACCTCAACAATCATTTCTATGAAATTTAATGTAATTCTACAGAGTGTCTGCTATATCAAAAGCACAAAATTTGTATTCTACAATAAAAAAAGTCGAAATTTTTGGTCAAAAAAATTCTATGTGCTTATTCGAAGAATGTAAATGTCTAACCTTGAAAAATGTCTTTAAAATTTTTCTTAAATTTTCAAAAAATTAAAAGATTTTTTTCCCGATTTCGTCGCAAAATCGTGTTATTTGCTTCGGTTTCCGTCAAAAAGAAGCTTTTTCATGTCGTGAATGTCAATAGAATAGAACAAAATCCCAACACAACGTTGTGAGAAAGCGTGACTCGCGTAATTCAACAATTTTGTCAAATTTCGATCACTTCAACAATCATTTCTATGTATTTTAACGTAATGCTACAGAGTGTCTGCTATATCAAAAGCACAAAATTCGTATTCACCAATAAAAAAGTCACAATATTTTGTCAAAAAACTTTTATGTGCTTATTCGAAGAATAAAGGTGTCTAATCTCGAATAATATCTTTAGAAATTTTTTTTTAATTTTGGAAAAATAAAAAGTTTTTTTTCCGATTTCGTCGCATAATCGTGTTATTTGCTTCGGTTTCTGTCAGTAAGAAGCGTCTTAATGACGTGAATGTTAATAAAATAAAAGCAATATCCCAACACAACGTTGTGAGGAAGCGTCTCTGGCGTAATTCAACAATTTTATAAAGTCTCGATCACCTCAACATTCATTTCTATGTAATTTAACGTAATTCTACAGAGTGTCTGTTATATCAAAAGCTCAGAATTTGTATTCAACAATAAAAAAAGTCGAAATATTTTGTCAAAAAATTTTTATGTGCTTATACGAAGAAAAAAGGTGTCTAATCTCGTAAAATATTTTTAGAAATTTTTCTTGAATTTTCAAAAAATGAAAAGATTTTTTTTGCGATTTCGTCACATAATCGTGTTATTGGCTTCGGTTTCCGTCAAAAAGAAGCTTCTTCATGTCGCGAATGTCAATAGAAAAACAGCAAGATCCCAACACAACGTTGTTAGAAAGCGTGACTCGCGTAATTCGACAATTTTGTCAAATTTCGATCACCTCAACAATCATTTCTATGTGTTTTAACGTAATTCTACAGAGTGTCTGCTATATCAAAAGCACAAAATTCGTATTCACTAATAAAAAAGTCACAATATTTTGTCAAAAATATTGTATGTGCTGATTCGAAGAATATTAGTGTCTAACCACGAAAAATGTCTTTAGAAAATTTTCTTAAGTTTTCGAAAAATGAAAAGATTTTTTTTTCGATTTCGTCGCATAATCGTGTTATTTACTTCGGTTTCTGTCAGTAAGAAGCGTCTTCATGTCGTGAATGTCAATAGAATAAAACAAAATTTCAACTCAACGTTCTATGTAATTTAACGTAATTCTACAGAGTGTCTGCTATATCAAAGCCGAAAATTTGTATTCAACAATAAAAAAAGTCGAAATTTTTGGTCAAAAAAATTCTATGTGCTTATTCGAAGAATATAAGTGTCTAACCTTGCAAAACGTTTTTAGAAATTTTTCTTAAATTTTCAAAAAATGAAAACAGTTTTTTTCCGATTTCGTCGCATAATCGTGTTATTTGCTTCGGTTTCCGTCAAAAGAAAGCTTCTTCATGTCGTGAATAGCAATAAAATAAAACAAAATCCCAACACAAGTTTGTGAGGAAGCGTCACTCGCGTAATTCAACAATTTTATCAAGCCTCGATCACCTCAACAAGTATTTCTATGTATTTTAACGTATTTCTAAAGAGTGTCTGCTATATCAAAAGCACAAAATTTGTAATCATTATCAAAAAAAGTCGAAAATTTTGGTCAAAAAAAATTTATGTGCTTATTTCAAGAATATAAGTGTCTAACCCCAAAAAATGTTTTAAGAAAAATTCTTAAATTTAGAAAAATTAAAAGTTTTTTTTCCGATTTCGTCGCATAATCGTGTTATTTGCTTTGGTTTCTGTCAGTAAGAAGCGTCTTAATGTCGTGAATGTTATTAGAATAAATGCAAGATCCCAACACAACGTTGTGAGAAAGCGTCACTCGCGTAATTCAACAATTTTGTCAAATTTCGATCACTTCAACAATCATTTCTATGTATTTTAACGTAATGCTACAGAGTGTCTGCTATATCAAAAGCATAAAATTCGTATTTACCAATAAAAAAGTCACAATATTTTGTCAAAAAACTTTTATGTGCTTATTCGAAGAATAAAGGTGTCTAATCTCAAATAATATCTTTAGAATTTTTTTTTAAATTTTGAAAAGTAATAAGATTTTTTTTGGATTTCGCTGCATAATCGTGTTATTTGCTTCGGTTTCTGTTAGTAAGAAGCGTCATTGTCGTGAATGTCAATGGAAAAAAGCAAAATTCCAACACAACGTTGTGAGAAACTGTCACTCAATAATTCAACTAATTTCTCAAATTTCGATCACCTCAACAATCATCTCTATGTATTTGAAAGTAATTCTACAGTGTGTCTGCTATATCAAAAACACAAAATTGTATTCACTAATAAAAAAGTCAAAAAAGTTTCTCAAAAAAATTTTATATTCTTATTCGAAGAATGTAAGTGTTTAACCTCGAAAAATGACTTTCGAAAATTTTCTTAATTTTTGAAAGATAAAAAGTTTTTTTTCCAAATCGTCTCATAATTGTGTTATTTGCTTCTGTTTCTGTCAGTAAGATGCGTGTTCCTGTCGTGAATGTCAATAGAAAAAAAGGAAGATCCCAACACAACGTTGTGAGAAAGCGTCACTCGCGTAATTCAACAATTTTCTCAAGTCTTGTTCACCTCAACAATCATTTCTATGTAATTTAACGTAATTCTACAGAGTGTCTGCTATATCAAAAGCACAAAATTTGTATTCAACAATAAAAAAGTCAAAATTTTTTGTCAAAAAAATTCTATGTGCTTATTCGAATAATTTAAGTGTCTAACCTTGAAACATGACTTTAGAAATATTTCTTAAATTTAAAAAAAATGAAAAGATTTTTTTTCCGATTTCGTCGCATAATCGTGTTATTTGCTTCGGTTTCCGTCAAAAAGAAGCTTCTTCATGTCAAGAATGTCAATTGAATAAAACAAAATCCCAACACAACGTTGTGAGGAAGCGTCACTCGCGTAATTCAACAATTTTGTCAAGTCTCGATCTCCTCAACAATCATTTCTATGTATTTTAACGTATTTCTAAAGAGTGTCTGCAATATCAAAAGCACAAAATTTGTAATCACTAATAGAAAAAGTCGAAAATTTTGGTCAAAACATTTTTATGTTCTTATTCAAAGAATATAATTGTCTAACCCCCAAAAATGACTTAAGAAAAATTCTTAAATTTTGGAAAAATAAAAAGGTTTTTTTTGGATTTCGTCGCATAGTCGTGTTATTTGCTTTGGTTTCCGTCAGAAAGAAGCATCTTCCAGTCGCGAATGTCAATAGAAAAACAGCAAGATCCCAACACAACGTTGTTAGAAAGCGTGACTCGCGTAATTCGACAATTTTGTCAAATTTCGATCACCTCAACAATCATTTCTATGTGTTTTAACGTAATGCTACAGAGTGTCTGCTATATCAAAAGCACAAAATTCGTATTCACCAATAAAAAAGTCACAATAGTTTGTCAAAAATATTTTATGTGCTGATTCGAAGAATATTAGTGTCTAAACTCGAAAAATGTCTTTAGAAAATTTTCTTAAGTTTTCGAAAAATGAAAAGATTTTTTTTTCGATTTCGTCGAATAATCGAGTTATTTACTTCGGTTTCTGTCAGTAAGAAGCGTCTTAATGTCGTGAATGTCAATAGAATAAAACAAAATTTCAACTCAACGTTGTGAGAAAGCGTCACTCGTATTATTCAACAATTTTATCAAGTCTCAATCACCTCAACAATCATTTCTATGTATTTTAACGTAATGCTACAGAGTGTCTGCTATATCAAAAGCACAAAATTCGTATTCACCAATAAAAAAATTACAATATTTTGTCAAAAATATTTTATGTGCTGATTCGAAAAATATTAGTGTCTAACCACGAAAAATGTCTTTAGAAAATTTTCTTAAGTTTTCGAAAAATGAAAAGATTTTTTTTTCGATTTCGTCGAATAATCGAGTTATTTACTTCGGTTTCTGTCAGTAAGAAGCGTCTTAATGTCGTGAATGTCAATAGAATAAAACAAAATTTCAACTCAACGTTGTGAGAAAGCGTCACTCGTATTATTCAACAATTTTATCAAGTCTCAATCACCTCAACAATCATTTCTATGTATTTTAACGTAATGCTACAGAGTGTCTGCTATATCAAAAGCACAAAATTCGTATTCACCAATAAAAAAATTACAATATTTTGTCAAAAATATTTTATGTGCTGATTCGAAAAATATTAGTGTCTAACCACGAAAAATGTCTTTAGAAAATTTTCTTAAGTTTTCGAAAAATGAAAAGATTTTTTTTCGATTTCGTCGAATAATCGAGTTATTTACTTCGGTTTCTGTCAGTAAGAAGCGTCTTAATGTCGTGAATGTCAATAGAATAAAACAAAATTTCAACTCAACGTTGTGAGAAAGCGTCACTCGTATTATTCAACAATTTTATCAAGTCTCAATCACCTCAACAATCATTTTTATGTATTTTAACGTATTTCTAAAGAGTGTCTGCTATAGCAAAAGCACAAAATTTGTAATCACCAATAAAAAAAGTCGAAAATTATTGTCAAAAAAATTGTATGTGCTTATTTGGAGAATATAAGTGTCTAATTCCAAAAATGTCTTAAGAAAAATTCTTAAATTTTGGAAAAATAAAAAGTTTTTTTTCCGATTTCGTCGCATAATCGTGTTATTTGCTTGGGATCTGTCAATAAGAAGCGTCTTATTGTCGTGAATGTTAATAGAATAAAAGCAAGATCCCAACACAACGTTGTAAGATAGCGTCAATCGCGTAATTCAACAATTTTCTCAAGAATCGATCACCTCAACAATCATTTCTATGTAATTTAACGTAATTCTACTGAGTGTCTGCTATATCAAAAGCACAAAATATGTATTCAACAATAAAAAAAGTCGAAATTTTTGGTCAAAAAATTATATGTGTTGATTCGAAGAATATAAGTATCATACCTCGAAAAATTTCTTTACAAAATTTTCTTAAATTTTCGAAAAATGAAATGATTTTTTTTTCGATTTCGTCGCATTATCGTGTTATATGCTTCGGTTTCCGTCAGAAAGAAGCTTCTTCATGTCGTGAATGTCAATAGAATAAAACAAAATCCCAACACAAGGTTGTGAGGAAGCGTCACTCGCGTAATTCAACAATTTTATCTAGCCTCGATCACCTCAACAATAATTTCTATGTATTTTAACGTATTTCTAAAGAGTGTCTGCTATATCAAAAGCACAAAATTCGTATTCACCAATAAAAAAGTAACAATATTTTGTCAAAAAACTTTTATGAGCTTATTCGAAGTATAAAGGTGTCTTATCTCGAATAATATCTTTAGAAATTTTTCTTAAATTTTCAAAAAATGAAAAAAAATTTCCGATTTCGTCGCATAATCGTGTTATTTGCTTCGGTTTCCGTCAAAAAGAAGCTTCTTCATGTCATGAATGTCAATAGAATAAAACAAAATCCCAAAACAACGTTGTGAGGAAGCGTCACTCGCGTAATTCAACAATTTT
>NNCF01129584.1:0-20187 GCA_002313205.1 Laupala kohalensis
TTAAAGTATTTCTCTGTGACACGAAGGACCAAAAATACGTTCGTACTGAATGCTGACTCTTCACACGCAATTGTCAGTCAAACACGAATCCGCCCAAAACATGTTTATCTCTTTATTAGGGACACCAAAGAAACAGACGATGATTTCTCACACATCAATAGGGCATTATTATGTTACCGTAAATTCTCCGCTGTCTGTCCTCTTGACACAGATAATGTAGTTTGGACGCCGGGAAAATGGGAAAGGTTTCACCATATACAAAAATTATAAACAAGACACAAATAAATTGTTATCGAGTGATGCACTAATAAATAAATACACATGCAATTGTGGTTCTTATCTTGCAATATTTTAATATACTGAGCCACGTACGATAACAATATTTTATATATTTCGTTTAGTACATGTATTTGTTAAAGTCAAGAAATATTTTTGATTGCTCAGTTCATGGTACTAGTTCAATATTTCTAAGAGGAAACATTTCATGGCAAAAATGTCAGAAAATATACTATCACTTCTTAGATAGACAAGTTCCCTTCTTCCCAGTCTTTAAAAATTCCTCCGTAGAACAAATTAAATAGACAATATGAAATCTTCTTGAAGTAACTCAAATGCAACAATTGTCAACAGTAAATTTCATCAAACGTTTTCTAATAATTAAATATAAAAAGAGTATACATTTAACCTATGTTCTAGTGCAGGGGAAACTACGTTCAATAAAAAAATACGGTGACCGCAACACGTGAAGAGATTGAAGGTTCAGCAACAAACTCAGAGAGAAAGTCCAAGTGTGGAGTCATGTCAAGTCTTCATTAATTTTCTTCACGTTTGTATTTAATTCCGGTGTGCATCCGCTGAGATAAATTTGGAGCTCGTCAGCGTACAATTGGTATTTACTATATTTTAAAGAATTTGCTATATCATTCACGTAAATGAGAAATTATATGCGTCCCATTCTTACGTAGCGAGTGGATTACTTCGTCATCAGCATCTCATAACAAATCGTCTTCAATGCGTATTAACATTAGAAATATCCATAGGCGGTTGATAGTTTTGGGGATCATTTTATTCGATAGATGTATGCTAAAACCTAAAAAATATTGACAAAATTTATACCTCGTCGTATCTGAGGAATTAATAGTATATTTGTATCGCTTGACAACAATATAAGTCGGAAGTATAATGGAAGTTTACAAATGTTCTACGTTATGCTTACGGCTGATATTGTTGTCAGATCAAAATTCTCTCGGAGATACCTTACTTCAGCCTTGTTGTAGCATTTTCCTCTCATTTAGAGGCTATCACTGGCCATGGCGTGGAGTTAATCCCTCCCACAAATGGACTTCGTTACGAAACAATGTCGCGTGTTTACATCCAAATTAGTCCCGCGTTAATCCCCAACATACACGCCACCATGTCACGCGGTGGCACACCGACTTCGATGCCGGCGGATCCGCAGCATGCGTCACCAACTGCACCCCATGTCTGATTGCGCCTCTGGATGCTCTCCCATTTTACAAAGGTTCCGGTCGTGTACGTCAGTGCGCAGCTAAAATACGTAGTATGATGCTTTATAACGTAAACTTACCGTATATCAATACACTAAGCTTCTGGTGTTAGTTGTCATAGACACTAACCACTAATTCTCTCTCCTTGACCATCCTCCGTTTTTGAGAAACTATTAAGTGAGAACATATTGGAAATAATCGAAAATAGTCAAATGAACAATTTTTTCCATTTTTACGTAACGAAAATCTTAAAATATCTATGTAGGAAACTATCAATAGAAAAATAATGAATTCGTAATATTTTTCCATCTTTTAAACTAAGCTTCAAAAAAAGTTTAACTCGTTTTTTTCCTATTATTCAAATTCATAAATGCTTTATTTGAACATAATTTTTTTTACAATATATGGCGGGATTTACGGTCCGTGAACCTTATAGAAACCCTGAAACGTGCCATGGGCAATGGATTCTTTACCCTAGTATTCACTCTCAATGAACTAAAAGAGTAATTAAAAATACAAATACGATTAAGGTTATTTTGCAGTAACTAATATCAGTAGCATCGAAAGAATATTGAGTGCATTAAATGCTAATTATATACTGTCAAACTATTCTTTTTGCGTATTGCACTTCTTTTTTAAGTATTAAGCAAATTAAAAATTTCATATAAATTTAAATATTACACCGGTATTTAAAATATAATTTAATGTAAATAACACTGTTTCGTTATAATACATCCTTTACACAATCTTCGGTAAAATGAAAATTCAGTACTTTTTCTTTACTTTTCCTTTGCACTCATCTTGAATCATATATAAACATCAAGCTTGTGAGAAATATCCTTCAATTCTGAGGTAAACATAATACGTATGTAAATTATATTATAATAATTAATATCAATATAGAAGTATACTTTTTTTAACATTTTAATTCAAACTCAGAAATCTTTATTCCTTAGCTTTATGCTACTTCCAGAGTCACAAAAAAAAAGTTACTCAGATCTGAGTAGTTCCACTTCACAAAAGTTACATTTACCAGTTAATTCACTTAATTGGCACGTTCATGGCAATATATATTGCTTCGATTTTACGCTCCCTTTGTGTTATTTTTAATTTAAAAGCGGTAAGGTAGGGCTTGCGTCTTCGAACACATTACATCGTTAAGCGGTAGAAAGCCTTCTATAACCCACTCGGACATAAACCTCGTGAAATGAACCTCGTCGTAAAACATTAGATAAACTTAAAGAATCGTAGACCTGAAATATGAATAATAATCGACAAGCAAAAAATTTAATGTTAAATTAAGAATGGATTGATACGTTCATACCCATTTTGAAAATATAAAGGCATTCAGTGATGTTTGATTGCAGTTCTATGGCTATGTTGATTTTAAGAAATTAGATTTAAAAAAATCATTGTTTTACTTTAAGATGGTATTATATTTTTATTTATTTATTTTATTTAATATTATTTATAAATATTATCACAAGAATCAAAGCTTGTCGATCCCATATTGAGGATAATAATGAAGTATGAATGAAATTGTAAAAATATAGAGTTACATTAATTGAAGATGAAATAGATTTTCCCTGTGAAGCTTATTGGTATATTAGTTTTATGAATTATTTTTTTGGAGAAAGTACAGGAAGAGTAAATATAATGTTATTCCATTGATAGTGNGTTACATTAACTGAAGATGATATAGATTTTCCCGGTGAAGCTTATTGGTATATTAGTTTTATGAATTATTTTTTTGGAGAAAGTACAGGAAGAGTAAATATAATGTTATTCCATTGATATTGTAAAAACTTAAATCTTGTAAATAAGACTATTTTTCAGCAATATGAAAACTTGATGTATAATTATGGCATAAGAGAATAGTTGAACAGAATTTGGCACCATTGTCTCATATATAGTGAATCATTATCCGTCGCCACTGCATAACCTTTCTTTTAATTCTTAAAATATTACATCGTTTTGTCATTACAGCTCTCCACTCTAGAACACAGAATTGGTTCATTTTGTGCTATTTTTAAAAAAATGTTATTTGAAACAATTATTTTTAATATTTTATAATTTTATTATTGCATTAATATACAAAAAATACAATACAACTCAATGAGGAACAGGATTTTTAACTTGGTATTGAGAATTGTTTAATTGTATTTAAATTCGAAAGGAACACCATGATTAAAGAGTCAAATCGTGCTTCATCAAAGGTTTGATTATTCTTTGCTCCACTACTTATCGAGTTGTAATATAGATTACAGGAATGATTCGATCGTAATCTTCTTTATTCGAGAATACTTGATACAAAAAATTGAATAAACTACAGGTGAGATTTATTTCCGAGAAATCAATTTCATATGGAGGGTATCAACCACGATACAAGGATTTAAAGGAAACATACAAATGTAATTTGTATCGCATTAACTTCTAATGTATTGCTTAAATCACGGGCGAAAGGTGTAACAATGGTAGTAAAATATTCACTTGTTTAATTTCACAGGTTGAAATTATTACATCCAAAACGGATAAACAGGTCTAATTATTAATCACGTAAATATAGTACGTGTAACCTGACTAATTAATGAGCTCCGGTATTAACCCATGTTATTTCAGATAACTGCGAATATCTAGTGGTAACCGTGCACATGAAATCCCGTCACCCTGCTGCTGCCTTTGCGCGGCAGTTTGATTGATCTCTTATTTATCGTGCAACCGTTGCTACGGGGTTCGCGTGTGCGAGGGACATCCCCCAAGCGATCCGCTCCAAATGACTGCGAATGAAAATGAAGACCTACTGATGCCATGCGCAGCGGGAACCACGTGAGAGCTCCGGAGTGTAACGTTGCCGCTGCTGCTTTGTCACGAGATCGCGCTGCTTGAAGCGACGCGACGCGTCGCATTGCTTGTGTGTTAGGCGGAAAAGCACATGCGGGTCCTGCGCGAAGCGGCCACAGCGAGCGAAGGAAGAATCGAGAGAGGAAGCAGTAATAAGAGAAGGGTTTCTTTAAACAAGTTCTACGATACCTATAATTTCTGTACGATGATATGTACATATGTGAGAATATTTAGCAATAGGAGTGTAATGAGACTGATTTTTTATTTACCAAAGTTTTTATTTTTTTCAAACATCAATGTTATCCCCTTCAAAGTAGTTCCCTTGGGCAGCTACACACCGATGGAGACGTTCCCATTGTTGGTAGCAGCGCTGGAAGTCTTCAACCGGTATGGTCTTCAATATGTCCGTTACACTCTTTTGATTGTTTTCTACAGTCCCGAAATGACGACCTTTGAGGATATTTTTCAGTTTAGGAAAAAGGAAAAAGTCACAGGGACTGAGGTCAGGTGAATAGGGGGACTGGGGAACCACAGGAATGCCTTTTGAGGTCAAAAATTCTGTTATGGAGAGGGCAGTGTGACATGGGGCGTTTTCATGATGGAGCATCCATTTGTCTGCAATGTCTGGTCTCACGCGAATGCCCCTTTTTCTAAGCCTTTCAAGGACGTCTTTATAAAAAACTTGGTTGACAGTTTGTCCTGGAGGAACAAATTCTTTGTGGACGATTCCCCTTCTGTCCAAAAAACAAATCAGCATTGTTTTGATCTTCGATTTGATCATTCGAGCTTTCTTTGGTCGAGGAGAGTTTTCAGTGTGCCACTCTTCACTTTGCCTCTTGGTCTCAGGATCGTATTCAAAAATCCATGATTCATCACCTGTGATCACACGACTAAAGAAATCTTGCTCATTAGCGATTCTGTCAAGAAGATCAAGACACTTGTTTTTTCGATTGTCCTTCTGCAAATGTAAGGGAATTGTGTGGTATTTCGGCACCATTTTGGCACAGACCTTTCGCATGTGCAAATGTTCACTCAAAATTTGATGAACGGTAAATCTGTTCGAATTTAATTGTTCACTCAACATTCTTAATGTTAAACGACGGTCTGATCTCACAAGAGTGTTCACACGTTCGATGTTTTCATCAGTTTTCGAAGTTGAAGGCCTCCCTGAACGGTGTTCATCTTCAACGTGTTCTCTGCCTTCCGAAAATGATTTGTGCCAGCGAAAAACTTGAGCTTGGGATGAAGAATGTTCCCCAAACGCCTGTTTTAACTTTTCAAACGCCACACTTGCCGATTCTCCAAGCTTAACACAAAATTTAATGGCACAACGTTGCTCCAAATTCCGCTGTTACATTTTGTTTGACGCACAACCAAAACACAACTTCACTAATAGCAGTCACAAAAATCACGTAGATAACGGAAGGAGTTGAAACTCGCACTGAGCTATGGGAGGGTACTGATACACGTGCCCTATCAAGGACAACAGCGCAGCGTTGCCAGATCGCTTGTAGTGTTGCCAGTCTCATTACTTTTCTGCCTGACCTTGTATAACAAATAAAACGGAAAAGAAATTTTTAAAATGTGCCGAAAGGGGAAAAGGTGCTATTCCAAAAGATGAACCAACACAAGTTGAACTGCAACAGAGAGATTCCGAACTGAGCATTAGCTTTACATGTTAAGCAGATGGGCCATACGTTTGATGTAGTATCTATTACTGACAAAGACAATGATTTTAAAAAAAGAAGAAGAATAAAAATAATGATGTATATTTCCAAAAATGTAACATGCAACACAAAGACTGATGTAGATAAATTAAATTTCATATATTGTAATGTTTTATAAGTTATTCCTTTTACATTTACTAATATTAAACTATTATTCTTATGTTTTTTACAATGTTATTTATTTTTTAATTATTTAAGTTTTCTACCATTATTGATAATTTGTACGTTTACGTTTCTTTAGCAAGACTATTTCGTTTAAATGGATCATATGGCACATAATACTTCTACTACAATTTTCACTCAGTTTCGTATTTAATATTAAACATATAAACAAGGCATAGAACAGTTACAAATAGTGCATATTAATGCGTACAAAACACACGTACAAAATCTTTACGAATATTGTTTATACAAGCGTGGTCACACGCGTCATAGTCAGAACTAAAGTGTACAAGTAAATAAATTAGTCAAGCCTTTTCAAACAATTGTCAAGTGTTTTATTTTCTTGATATAAGTTTTAAATGCTATTATCTCCAAAAGGAGGAGAAAGATGAAAATGGGAAATTTCCGGTACGTATTTTAATGTTCAAGATTTCGGTACCTCACCTGCATAATTAACACACGAAGAAGAAGAAATCATGTATATGATTAGCAATCTGGCATTTGTTTTTCATTGTCCTATATATTTAAAAATGAAACAATTAATTATATCCATAAATCCTGAAATATATGATTGACCTTGCGGAGCATATATTTGGATAAATCTGTCTTGAAGTTGTACAGGTTCCAATGAATAAAACATTTGGGAAAGTTCTAAAATATATTCGGAATTAATTTTCTTATTATCGATATAAAAATTAATAACCATATGCATTATGTACGTAATATGGAAAAGAATACTTCTAAATTTGCCTTGCCTTTCCGAACAATTTAGAAAGTTATTCAGTGATGTCGAAAACTAGAGACCATTCTTCAAATACGTTGTTTCATTTAAAAAGGCATAATGTTTCATATTCTTAATACGAAATAATTCAGTAATTACTCGGGTTTTAAGACGGGTTTTAATATAGAAGGAATAGGTAACATTGTTGAAAGTTTCATGAATGGTTATTTGCTTGACTAGGTCATGGCACGCTTACACAACCTTAAGTAGAAATAAGATAGAATTATTCACAAATATTCATACAAGAGATTTTTCTCATTTTGAAGCACCGCAAAAATTGACATCTATTTTCTCGACATTGATTCCAACTGGCTATGTACGTACAGTGTTGAGCTGATCCAGAGGTAGATTAAGGAAGTACAAGCGATCTGGCGACTGTTTAAGTATCCTGATTTTTAAATTGAAAGAGTAAACAATTATATATCAACTCCTGTAACAAAAGTTCGACTTTGCGGTAGAAATAAATAAGTCAACTGACAGGAATCAATATTTATAATTATCATGGGTGAGATCTACCAGACCTTTCAAAATAGATTGGCATCGTTTGAATGCCGCTCTAAAACTTTATGATCTAAGTTAAACAGAATGTCACAACTAATGGAAATTTCCAGAATATAAACAAATGGAAAGTCGAATGTAAAAAGGAACAATTAACAAATACTGCTATAGGCTGAGAACCGACCTACGTCACTTCGTGACTAACCTATTGGAGATACCTCATGTGCTGGAGGAATTGAACGCCATTGGAGGACAAAATTCATGACGTCAGAGTAGGGCGGAGTTAATTTCGAAGTTTTTGTGACTCTGGTTGGAGTAACTAATACAAAAGAGCAAACATCACGGGGAAGCGTATGATTATTCTTAGAGCTGATGAGTATTCGTATTCTTATGTGCGGCTTATTTTCATGTTGTTTGTTTTCGCTTCATCAGGGTTCGCTCTCGTTTGTTAATGACGAGGTCGGATACTCTGTTTGTTGAAATATCAGACTTAACTTTCGTGAGCGATGAATTTTTTTCTTTGGAAAATGAACAATTCACGATTTTGTTGACTTGTTATTCGTTAGTATGTTTCGTTACGAGCATTTAAAATGTTGATCACTCTGCTTGAGTTGATCACAACTTTAAAGAACTTTAATAATTTTTAACTTATGCAGTTAGTCAGTTAGTAGTTTCGGCATCCAGTGTGCTACGAGACTTCATCATAAGTAGTCGGTGCGTGTTTCGTTCGAAGTTTCGCTAAAATTCCAGGTCATGAAATACAAATTCATCAACTGAACTTCAAAGGGTTATGAACTTTGATAAATGTCATCAAGTGGGGTGCCTTCATCAATGGAGCGAAAGGAAGATAGACATTTCATGCTTTATGCTGCACGTATGGTCGCTGAATTCTAACTCGGATGAATGGGAGAACTGTGAAGGCGTCATGGTAACCGTGAATGGTATGGTCTGAGATGGGATGTGCAGGTCTGACATCACTTCATTGTGGCCACTGATGGTTCAACTTCAAGTACCATTGTTAAGGTAACTGCTGACAGGCTGCGTCCAGAATTTTGTTTACTATTCGCAGCGAGAAGATTCAGTGAATCGAACTCTGTGTTTGTGTAATTCGTCATAGACTCTTGTGGCTATCAAGAACATTAGTTGATAAAGTCATGGAAGAAAAATATTGACCGTAGAAAAATCATACTCTCCATTGTATAAATTTAATTGATCGTTGACCGGAACAATTGTGTAGCCAGTATTATCATTTTTTAAAGAGAGTAATAAAGCATTATGTATTGTGATTTTGTGAGAATATTTAAATGGTTTATTTGGGGAAGTGTTTGCGTGTGAAATGTTAGTGGATAAGGATAATGTGTAATTAGATAGAATAAATAATTAAGAACAATTTTACACAGTGTTGTGTTTCCTTCTCTAAGGACGAGGTATATTTTACGACCTATAAATGGGCCGAACCCTATATGCCATGGTTGTTTTTGTAGTTAGCAGTCTAGGGAATCTGACTTCAATGAGTCAGGTAAGTGCTAGGTCGCGACTGATTTTTGTGGAACACCCCCCCTTTTTAAAAGGTAATGTTATAATATATTGTATATATATATTTATATATGACATGTTTCTCTACCATAAATATGTGTGTGTGTTTTTATGTGGTAGAAAATTAAAATTTTAAACAGAAATACTTGTCCTTATACTCTAATGGAATGTAGCCAAATAATACGAGGTCAATATCATTGACCTACCCCAGCAAAGATTGAACTTGATGTTTGACACTGAATTATTATCAGGTCTTGTATATAGCGTAGAATGGAATGGATTTCTTGAGAATAACTTTGTCGTCTTCTTGATTTCTGGTGACGGATTAGTCCATGTATAAATTGTTCACCAATTGAAAATATATGTCCAATTACCAGTATAGAGTGGTTTTCTTAATAACAGCCACTTACCAATGATGTGGAGTGGATCATATACAGATTTCATCTTGACTAAAAATGGATTAAAAACAACATATTACTCATTTGTTTACTAATAAAAACGTCCACGAACCACTAGGTGGACGAAGCTCTTTTTGTTGACAAGAAGTTTAGGTCCTGTTGCGAGTTCCCAGATTGAAATGGCTGATGAGTAGCTATTTGGTCGAGTTTATATTGGGAGAATCTATAACTCAAGGCAGTTGCCTCTCATTGGCTTGTTCACTCGAGTTTACTATACCGTATACTTCTCCGTGCCAGATTCCGTTACTTTCTGGAAAGTTTTCTATGTTCTGTGGAGGTTTATTGTGTTTGTTCGTTGGATGTTTAGCGTTCTTTGACCCTTTAAGGCGACCCACTTTTTCCTTGTTCAGTCCACTCTGGAGCTCCGCAGTATTCAGACGTTCTTTACTAGCTTCGCTTGTAACAGCTGTTGCACAAAATTAAGAGAGGAGTTGTTGGAGATAAAAATTTCCTCAAAATAAAAATAAAAAATACGAATTTAACTAGCTAAAACTACGAAAATAAAAAGGAACTAACATAAAATAATATACACTTAGCTCATTAGTAATGGTACACTGTGATTTTCTGTCACTAACTAAAGCACGATCATTGAATGGTAGAGTGTAATTTCGGCGGGCACCCGGACCCGAATTAATAAGCTGATAGTTAAATTTTAAATGTGTTAATTGTTCTTATTTAATTCTTAAATGAGGTAATTTTAAGACCTGATGAAAGATTCTATGATTACCCGATCTTGAGATTTTAACGTTCTTTAAAATTTAAGAGAACAATTATTTTCACAAAGATAAAATTATGATACTAAAACGATTTATAAATAATTATTTCATTCACAGAGTTTACTTTTAAAAGTCCTAACTTTAACAAAAAATTTAAACTATATTTTCGAAGTTCATCCTTCTCTTGAAAACATTAGTAAATCGCGTTTTTTACCTTCCAATCACAATAAAAATACTCAGACAAGTAAAAATTCTTAAACTCATACCTAATGACGCAGAATAAAATAAACTGAAATTTGATATACAGTTTTTTGTATTTTATATAAAACATTAACCGAAGGTTGAAACTGGAGTATACTTTTTGAACTGTAAAACAGGGTGAAATAAGCCAAAAAAGTAGATCATATTGTATTATTATTATTACGAAGTAAACATGGTAATACATTATATAACGGGTTCGAAACTCGTGTATGCGAGGAGGATTATACGATTTAATTAGTTTATAGAAATTTTAGCTTGAATAAATTTTCGCATTTATTCTAAAAGTGTATAGGATAAAATATATATTTAAACGTTTAAAACATTAACAATATTGAAGTTGCATATTACGTTTAGGTCAGTCAATAATAACTGCTGTATACAAAACACCGGCGTTTCGGTCACCTTCATTTTGGCCTTCATTAAGGCTACAAAAGTTTTGAGGAACTTACAATATGTTCTTAGTATAATGCTTCGCAATACATTTTATTTAGCGAATGTTACTACTTTGTGTTGTATAACGATATTTGTGTTGTTTATAAATACACATGCCGATGTCAACCTTAAATGCACAAACGGTACATCGCATACTAAGAGTTAAATTGTTGCTATGTTATAAAAATGTGGATACATAAAAGAATTTTAAACTTTACCTCAAAGCGCACTAAATATAAATGATATCATGTAGAAGTATCTATATCGAACTTAACGAGAAGTAGCAGTAACATGAAATGCTACATATTTTCGCTCGCACATAATGATACTCTTTATCACTCCATGCATGTTATTACCCACTGCATAGATATTACATGTGATCACACGGAAGGCATTCTGTGTTCAAAGATATCGATGGCAAGACAAACGAACGTTTGTTTACTCCAAAGAACGACAGATGTGTACGCGTTCCTTGACACGAAAATATATTGTACTGACAAGAAATACGAACGCTGTCAGGAATGTTCCAGAACAGCGACAAAGGATTCTCTCGACAAATCAGAAGGTTACCAAGGTGATCTCATAAATCGCCTATTATTTGTGGTAAAGACGATACTCTTCTTGTTTGTAGTTTCTCATATGAAAAAACATGCTTTCTCCTTTTTTTCAAAGGATGAATGAATGTAATTTTAAAAAAATTCGTTGCGTGCTCTAACACCTCGACAATAAGGTCTTTAATTATTTGTCGAAACATAATAAAAAATAGAACCGAGAAACACAACAACTTTCGAACTGACAGCTTTCAATACAATACATACAAAGCAAACAATACATGGATGATGTGTGGTAGAAGATAAGTGGAAGGCAGAATCAATAAACGACTATTGGTAGCATTCGTCAACTTTTCGAGCCATGTACCAGTTTTTTTCAAAGGAAAGAAAGCAACTCTACGAACCCAAGTAGTGTAACACGACAGAACATTTTAATTGAAAATACAAAGAAATTGCTGGTTATTGGATTACAACAGTATTTTATGGTATAAATAAGCAAAATGACATGTAAAAATATGTACTTCTTTCAGCTACTAATCTACCAATCACTTTGTGTGTAAATCATTCAATTGTCTGTTCTTACACAATAACTTAAGCAGAGAATTACGAGTTCCACGATGTAGTACGTATGATTACTATACAACGTTAAAAGTTTAAGTGTGTTTGGTGGTAGTACACATATTAAAACAAACAAAGAAAGCTTTGTATTAGTTTCATCGTACCCAAATAAACGCCTGTTGCTTTATAACAAAAAATTTAAAAATAAATAATTTCGCAAGGAATAAAACTTTCGGTCATAAAAAGTGTTTATAATCGAACATCCTGCATCACTAAAATGGAGATACCAGTATGAAAACTTTTAAAACGTAAAAACTGAAACAGTGTCAAATAATTATTATACAATGTACTTTTGTTAAAACTGTTCTCAATATGAAAAATCGGCATCCTACGACATTTATGATATTACTTGCGTGTTTCAAAATATACGAAATATGTCTATGTGAATGAACCTGTCAACAAATGGGTTCTTTTGGACAATTAACACTTAATTCCAACAAGAAATGTGAAAAGATAAAAAATGCTGCTTAAATTGAAGAGAAGAATATTTTCTATGAAATTTATTTAAATTGAATCGCCTGCGAGACTAAACAAAATAAAATTCACAACTTAAAAAATACGTGTCATGAAAATGATATATGTTAATTCATTAAACAAATTTCAACTGAAATTTTGTTTGCAGAATAAATGTCCAAACGATATATTTTATGGGAATTTAATAAATTCATAATTATAATAAGTTTACAACATTTCTTTGAAGTATGTGAGAATAAAATAGTGGGGTCTAATATGACACGGAATTGTTCTTGTGTGAAAGTCAAAATAGAACGTTATTCCACTTCCACAACCCTCATCTCCCGAGTGCTTTAGAAACTCACGTAGGAAAAATAATAAAAATAGACATTTCAAAAAGTATCATTTTGTAGACACATTTATCGACTGAATAATTTCTACAGTCGTTCCTGACTTCTGTTACAGAGAGAGTTTGAATAGAGAGTTGAGGAAAAAAGAGGGGTCGGGCATCATGTAATAGCAGAGAGATTGTTCATTAACGAAGGCAAAGGCAGAAACTGAGCTCCTTGTTGGGAACAAGCTGTAGCGACAGTCCAAAGGCCAACATGTCTTCTGGGAAAGAGAAAAGAGAATTTTTCCTCACCGCAGAAATCGGAGAATCCAGCAGTGTATTGGGAACGCATCATTCCCGAAACATATTCGTCAGGTCGTACGTAGTGAAGGAATGCTTTCAATTGAGGTAATGGTGAATGGAAACGTGACACGCGGAACTCCCCAAAGTGAGTATAGGAAGTGGAAATGTGTATGGGACGGATTGGAAGGCAGAGGATTTCCATAACAGGAGGATACAGTTTGCGCTAATGCACTGTGGTGGCTTACGTAGCTGGCTAGAATTCAAAGAAAAATTAACAGCAAATTTTTCATATATATTACCTCCAGAAAATTTAACATACGTATCTGTTTTGTTTCTAGACATTTCCCATAAACCACAGTGTTAAATATAAATACGATCCTCTAATTTTCCTTCTGCATTTTGTATTTATCTGCGAATTGTAATACACTGTGATTTAATTATTATCTTCTCGTTGAACTCATTGCATTGCCTAAATTCAATGAAATTGCAGTAATCTATTTTTGCGATGTAAATTTTCTACCTATATTAAAAATGGTACAGTGTGCGGAAGTGTTGTTTATTATCCTTAGCGTAGACGGGTTTACCCACCGTTGTGAAATGCAAAACATCTTCAAACGCATGATCAAACGGTGTTTGAGCCTAATCGCCGTTTACGTAGAGCTGGTTAAATGAGGTCTGAGTGAATGGCCTAGCTGCGTGATTGGCGCATCTAAAAATTTTCAATATATATTCGATTCATACCACTTGAAAAATGCATGGGTAACACTATACATCCAACAAGTTAAAAAACCCTCCGTGCTTTCCTTATCAAGTTTGTGTATGTGGGATTGGCCTCTGGTTTCGCTTACTTACTTGTATGCTAGTGAAGTTAGATGACGGTGACTCAGCCATTCTCCCGAAACGACGCTTCAGTCTAATATCATTCTACATGTAATGCTAATTCCGTATTCTAACCTTTCTGAAGGTGACAGTAGCGCCTTTTTTTTCCGGCGAGTATCACTAACTCAGCACAACGCGCGCACAACTCTACGTTGTTGGAGAAGTTAGTGGGTAGATGTGACGCTCATATTCACCTTTTAATTACTTGGTTTCATCAAACTCCAATATTATCGGAGTTTCTAACTGGTCATAAAAATTTTAAAACAAACTTGGAATGAGCAAATGAGACGGAAAAAATAAAGTACATGTGTGGACTGGACACGGAATCTGCAGTAGAGACGTGGAACTGTCAGCTAAATAGAAAGAAAACAGGACAGTTTTTAAAGTGATAAAAGGCAAGACAATAATCAATTTCTTTTACATTTCGAAAAGCTGATACAAGACAGGAAAATAAGTAAAGTACAAGAGGAGTATTAGCAGAAAACCGGAAGCGTAAGAGACGTGATAAGATAAAAGTTGTCGTGATCACCACCTCAAAACAACGAGCTTCAATCAATCTAATATGACGAAACACAGTACGTGGAGAAAACGAATCGTAAGGGATGTGACATGAAGAAAAGCTCTGGATTAATGCAGTTACGGAGGGGGGATATACAAATAAAAATAAATAAATAAATTTAATAAATAATCTATTTGTTTCACGTAGTGAATCGCACTTTACTTTAAGGCACAACTGCGGGAAAGTGAATGTTTTCCGTTTATTTGCGAGAATGTATGATGATAATGTGATAGTGTCGCTAGTTGCATTAAATTACTACACTACCTGAAAACAGAATGAATACACAGTAACACGTAATTATTGTGATTATAACTTGAAAAGATACCTCGCTGGTCATTTTAGTGGAATTATTGCAATTACGATGGCGTAATACAATAAGTCTTATGAAAGAGGATTTATATTTTGAAAGTCTAGCTTTTAAATAACGATAGCGTTGGAAAATTACCTTGATTTGTAGGAAATTATCCATAGAATTTTTCACATAAATTTTGTCTAGAGGTCACTGAAAAATTGAGAATTTTTTTTATTTTCCATGTAAGACGCACAAATTACGAAACCGTTGCACTCGGCCGCCATGTTTGCAAATGCTCTTACGCATTCCAAAAGAGTCAAGAGAGATCCTCAAAATTGTTGGTACTATACTATCAATTGTTAGATACAAATGAAATAGTGTTTTTCCTTCATTATCATTCATATTAATGCGTTTAGAAATATATAGAATAAAATGAAGAAATGAATAAAACATCTCAGAGATTTGACTAACCAGAAGTGCCCGTTCCACCTTAAACTGTGTCGTGAACCGCATTGCGCCCAGGTTTTTCTGGTTGATAGGTGGTGGGTTGCCTGTAGTGACGAAAGCGTCTGAATCAGTGCACAAAAGAATGGTCGAGCACTGAAGCAGATGAGCTCTATTTATGAAGGAAGGTTTTGGTTTGTGATACACTTGACTTATTCTTGAGTGAACCCAATGTCTCTCCTTTTCTGTTTCGTGGTATTGCCGCATATCTTCACGTGTACTTTGAATACTCATTCTATTGTGTTATAATGTTACTGTCAATTGTGTGACTAAATATTTGGATGAACACAGAAAAATCATTAAAATGCTCGGTCGGTTATGTAAAAAGAGATAGTAAATAGAAAATCAAAATCATTCAAAGTCCATTTATCTCATCTACTGTTTCGTAAACAAGTGAGAAATTAAAAACAATCGATTCGAAAGAATAGAAGTTAAATAAAGGGATAAACGGAAGAAAAGATCTAGAAACGGACAGGTTTTGCAGTGGAAAAAAAAGTCCAAGATAGGATTGGTGGCTACAGAAGACAAACGGCACTAATCATTGACTATCGAAAAATGATACTATCGTAGGATGACAATTATCTTTAAAAAGTCTTTTGACATTCCAAGTTTTAAATATACGACGGCATGGATATTTGAGTTGTGTGTGTTCCGATTATTAAAAATTGTTAGGTATGGAATTCATCATATACCAACTTACATGTTTTGAATGCTAGAAAATTCGAAATCTCATAGAAAATTAGATATATTTAGAATTTTGTGCTGAATGTGTGTCATAATTAACAGACGAATAAATGAACCTGTTTCCCATTAATATTTCCATTGTCGCTAAATACAAACATTCAATAATAATGCGTTGGTAACTTATTATTAAAGGCAAAAATCAGTATTACAATTTTATTAGACGAGAAATTTAAAATCTCCACATGCTTTTGGTCGCTTATATTATTTATAAAACTACAGAAAAGAGAAAAATTATTTACTAAATTGATTTGGACCCAATTTACACGAAGTGGGTAAATAGAATGAAAATAAAGATATAGGAATGTTGCGCAAAAATTGAATGTACGATTCTAAAGTAACATTTTTACTGAGAAAGTATGTAAACATCAATTACATCATCTGTTTTGTTTAAATGTTTTCCTCATTATACCCAGACAGTTCCGCCATCTTTTCCAATTAGCGCAGAATTCAGATTGTGAACATAACTTGAAAGTTGACTTGCATTCAAGTCCCAGTTGACAGGGTTTATACAATGCTAACAAACCTATTGTCAACAGTATATTCTGAAATTTAGCATCATAGATTTGATTTCAGTTTGGTCAGCTGAGTGTTTGTTCAAATATCATTATCGTTGACGATAATATAATTGTTTATTAAATTTGTACCTTTGGTTTAGGTTAAAATTTTTAGGGTATACAAGGTAATTAGATAAGAACAAACACCAAAAACTCACTTAAATGAATAAAGGTATTGGAGTACGAATTTTACCATGTCACGATATTGCCTGCTTTTTAATCTACAGTGTAATTTCTATATAATGAACACTCAAATTTATCAGCTATCGTCAGGTGTGCTTGACGGAAACTTTTACTATTTTGAAAGCTATTTTGTCTGCCGACTTGTAGGCACATTCATTGGTTTATTGAAATGTAATTATTTTTAATCAGCGCTTCTTTAATGTCCATGAATGAAAATTTTAATCGTCTATTTTCACGAAAGAAAGGGGGGGAAGGAGGTGAACTATTCCCCTTCTTCTCGCCTGCACTATATCACAGTCTTATCGAGGTACACTCTTAACCAAGGTACACTCGAGTGTTTCGTATGTCTTCTCCATACAAAGCGAACGCGGTCTCTTAATGTCCATCCTTTAAAAGCAGACATCGAATTATAAAAAGGACATCGTAGACTGCTCTCAACTTCTAACAAGCTGACGATTTTAGGCCTCACAATCACCAATTACGCTCAGCGGTGTGTGGGACATNCAAAAAAGTTTGGTTAGAATTTTCTTTCTAATAATTAGAACACAAAAGGTATATCTTTCTAAAGACGAGAAGATCAACAACTACAGAGCTATATTATTGCACTCATGGGATATATAAAGGTTATTCCGTAATTGACGAACAGGGAATGAAACGCGGAATGATTCCCCCCAACAACGCCACCGCACCATCAATGACTCAGGTACTCTCTTACTTTAGTCTCACGGTACTACGAAAAGAGCCTATTTAAGGTGTCTCCAGACAATCATCATTCGGCAAATCCTGAGCGACCGCCCGCCATGTAGCAATTAGTCTGGATGAGTTGTTTGCTCTTTCTCGCGACGCGAATACCGGTGCTCAGCCTACTCGCAGCATGTCGGTATTTGGGGACATCATAGGAAGCTTTGCAGAAGCGAGCGAAGATCACCATTCGAGATTCGCCGAACGACAAATATCTGGAACAGCCTTAATGCATGTTTCTAAAAGACTCTTTGAAGTTTTATACTTAATCAGATGCTAGTATCGATCCTCTACCAACGTTTATTATGTAGTTGTGCGACTTATTATGTAGACGTGCGAAAAAGTTGACAGTTTTTCAAAAAGTGAGAAACGGTGTGTGAATAGCGTTTTGAGTGCAAGAAAGTTTGTTCAAATGGAATTTATTGGTAAATCACCGACGTTTCCGGGAGAGTAGTGTACTAAGGTTGTGTTGGAAAGTGGTTCATAATGAGCAATGTTGTGTTTGGCACTGTCTCCTGATGTCAGTACTCTTGTGTTTTTCCTATTGCGAATCAATGTTTTTGAGATTTCACTGCTTTCTATCTTCCATCGTGCGTCCCAGGTCCGCCGGTGTCTGGTGACTTCAGGGTATTAAGGTGTTAGGTCTTTTGAGACGTCAGAATGGGTTTTGAGCGGATTGGGTTGCATGTGGGGAGGAGAAGATGCTGTTGCCTTGTTATTTTTAAGGTGGGTATGGTGTGGTTGAGGATGTCTGAATGGTAGCGGCGGAAGGAACGGAAGATTTCATGACAGACGAGCGAATGGTCACAACTTTCGGATCGGCCTTGTGTGACTGAGGAACTCAAATCAAAGATTGAGAAAAACTTTCAAATAGAAGTACGTTTCTTGTCATTCCTGAGACATAAAGAATAAGTTTCATTTGTCTTTCCTGAGACATCAAGAAATGTTATTTATTGTTAATGGAGATTTGGGGTACAAAAAATGAACAAAAATTGGTTATTACTAACTTTTACATAAACTTCGCGATTACGAAGAAGCTATAAAAAACTTAAATGATGTTTGGAAATACATAGAAAAGCAGCTTAAGCCTCATTTAAGTTGTGAAAGAAAATCATTGTTTCAATAAAGTATACCCGTACTTCCCTTTCCGAATGGATCTCGCTACACAACGAAAAGAGGACAAACGAACACTATTTCCAATGAACAAATAAACATAGTATTGAGGCTTATTTTATTTCCAGACTCTAGAATCAGAAGGTAAAATAACTTTCTTCCCTTGTAAACTTGTCTAACGCTAGTAGGTGAATGAGATTTTCAACATTTGATTAGTTCCACGCAGTTGGTAGCCAAGCACTGCTTTCTATCAGTCTAAAGAGACACGTACACGGCTAGTGAATGCCGGTTTTCGACACCTCTTCGTGTCTTGGAACAGAGGAGTATATCGACGCGAAACGACCCCAAAGTATTTTCTCCAGTAAATTTGGTAAAAATCATTTTGAAATATATAAACAAATAATATGTCTATCATTCATATTGAGACAGTTTATATGGAGCTTGTTTTTATTTGGTAATTTACGAGAATCACGATGAGGTGTTGAAAAGCGGTGTTTACTTGCCCAATGTTTATCCCGTGAACGCTCGACACTCCGCTCCAATGAAGAATTAAATTTGTCGGAAGTCATGTTGCCTGATCTTCACCAAATGCACTCGGGAACGATTCGAGGAAGAGTCCTTTTGTTTGTAATGTTTTCGTTACATATTTTCTTTTAAATCCATTACCTTTATAAGAAAAACCTTACAACTGAATTAATTACAATATACTTTTTTCTTTTTTTATTTAATTGAACATAACAAATTTCGTTTGATAGATTTTTAATACTTTTTAAACATAAAAAACTCAACGTTTCGCCCACTATGGGCGTAATCTTCTCTACGAAGGAACAGGTACTTAGTATTATGAGAATTCTCCCTAACATGCGTAACATCACGTTAAAGTCATAGTTAAATACCTGAGAGGCGTTCCCAGAATTATATTCCGATTGGAGGGGACATTTTTCCATATATAATATTGTATGCACATATATAATGAATTTATATATTTTACATGTATTTTAGTAGGTATATTATACATGTAAGCAATGTATACATATGTTTGAGTATAAATGCACATACAAATGTTAGTAGAAATACAACGAGAACAAATTTATTTTAATATCGGGGAGTATGACTGATGACCCTGCTCCCCTCTTATTTCGCTTTGCAACGTCAACTACACGATAGTTATTAAGAGCATCTATAATTGAAAATCTTAAAATTCATCTATGATATGTAGAATTTTAAATATCGAAATACAGTTTTCATATTATGATTGTCCACAACAAAACATTTATGTCAATGTTCGATATATTTAGAGGAATATTTTTCAAGGGATAAATAGAACACTCTCTATGTTTTGTAACGTATAGGAGGATGTACACCGCACTAGTGTACACCGCTTTTCAACACCACTTCATGATGTTCTACAGTGGGGTATATTAAGGCGAAACTTCGCCTAA
>NNCF01129585.1:5487-33322 GCA_002313205.1 Laupala kohalensis
CTTATGGCTCATATTAATTTAGTTTTATGTGTACTCAACTTTGGCACGGTTGTGTACATAAATTCTGTAGCCCCATCCTGGCCCGGGTTTTTCTCCGGTTTTCCTTCGGGTAGAGGCGGATTTATTATACAGGTTCTCTAGGCTTTGTCTAGGGGCGTGTCATGAGTTTAGTGTTTTTTTAACCCTTATGATTTTTAAACACTATACTCAGAATTCTATACTTCGATAATAACTTGTACACTACTGATAACAAGAAATGGCCCATTTATATTTCTAAGTCCCACGCTCTGACCAGTTTTGGATCTGTTAAGTTTGCAACACCTCTCTCCTCTTGCTTCCCCTTCGACAGGGGAAGTTTCGTTCGACCAATCGTAGGTCTATTTGAAACGGCGCCCATATTTGNACTGATAACAAGAAATGGCCCATTTATATTTCTAAGTCCCACGCTCTGACCGGTTTTGGATCTGTTAAGTTTGCAACACCTCTCTCCTCTTGCTTCCCCTTCGACAGGGGAAGTTTCGTTCGACCAATCGTAGGTGTATTTGAAACGGTTCCCATATTTGCCAGACTAATAGAAGACATCGTACCGCTCGTATATCGTAACGAGATAAAATGTTTCATTACACCGCTATTAAAGAAATATTTTGTATTTTTTTATTATACACATTTTGGACTTCTATAACAAAAATATATTCGGTATATTCTTGACTTCAATAAACTTCATACGTTTCATAAATTAATACTCTTTTAGAATATTGAAAAGTTTGAATAACAAAATCTTTGCGAACAAATGCGAAAACCAATCATTAATTATAAAAAAGCACTCTACAGACCTCTTTATACAGCATTATAGAGCTTTATAGTCTGCGACAGGAGACTCCGAATCATTTACCTCAAGTCCTTAATCTATGGAGTCTGACGGGGCGATTTAGAAGTAACAACTATGTACCTAATTACGACATTTATAACTATAATAGATTCTAGAGCCAAGCATTTGAGAACCAATTTTTAAACATTTGCTAAAAAGCTATTCATTTTTTAAAAGTAACCCGTGACTCAATGCCTAGTGTACTAATCTGGTGACGCTGGTTCAAACCCTATCTGATCCAAATAGAATTCGTGGTGACGGACGAAGCAAGGGTCGTGGCAAATTTTCTCGGGGTCGTCCCATTTCCCCTGTCTTTCATTCCACCATAACTTTCACATCATTATTCGTCCTCGTGTCGTTCATGCATCACCCGCCTCGGGAAGGTGCGTCACTTAGGGCATCCGGCAGCCCAGTAATTACCCTGCCAAATCCTAAGAGACATCATATCATCCTCCATCTCCGACCCCTTCTAGACAAGGGAAAAGAGTCAAGAAAAAGGAAATGTAAAAGACAAAAATTAAAAAAAGGAACTTTCAATTCATCTTTTAATAACAGACGATTCGAAAATAAAATCGGACTTTTTTTTACATTTTCTCCATCCTGTTCGCCAAGAAAGATACACAAACTTTCTGGGACATATATCCTTTAATATTGATTTTTTTGGTATATTATGAGAAAGACATGCTGACAACTAGGGAGGTAAGTTCAAAAGTTTGAGTGTCAGTATCTTTAAAAAATTAGTAAAGCATTTACAAAGATAAACTTTAACTGGTTAGGAAAAAGCATAAGTTGTCGAATTTTTTCTGATGTGTCATTCTCTAGTTTTATTGTGTGTGTGTTATGAGTGAAATTGTTGTGACCGACAATGTGTCCATTCTTTCAACAGAATAGATTTGAAATACATGTAAATATGATACTTTGTGTTTAGCTCATAATTTGTGTTTAGAAAAATATTATTCTAGACCAAAAATTAATTACCTAGTTAATTGTATCAGACATATTGAGTGCACATCTTGATGTGTTGAACTCAGTGTACTAAAATTGTAATGAATTTTACAAACAAAAAAGGTAGTGTAATTGAGAAACATGAATGAGATAGTAAATAAAGCTTAACAGTGTTTAGAACAGAACACTGAGGAACACAAATTACTGTGAGTATGGTACTAAAATGGAGTGTTCATGTGTAATGATTAGCGGAAGCATTAAAACAATTTCTTTCTCTCGATATATCCATTTGAATTATCATTCGACGAATGATCCCACGGCGAGGGTCTACTCTGGACTTCCACAATAAATATTCCGGTATCAAAATAATATGTATCCAGCGAAAGAAAATATCCAGACAAATTATTCAAATAGTCTCTCGTTAGCACTTATTGCCGGCAACTGTTGCCGAGTGGATGGTACACTATAGAAAGCTATGCATTTTGCAGTACGTTGCAGCTTTCAAATTCCCGCGGTCGAAGACGCCGGCTATCTCTACTAGGAGAATCAACTTTGTCTCCTTATTAACTATTGTTATATTGCCTCATTTACAAAAATGCAAGCAATCAATTATTTTTTATTGTTAAATTTGTTATAATTATGTTTAGAGACGTCAGAGTACGTGTAGAACTAACTATCTAAGTCCTGTGGACGTCAGACATTCTCTGAATGGGAATTGGTGGCAACACTGTTCGCTACACGTACGGCTTTTGTCCCTGCACCGCGTGGATTCGATTGATTCAGTTTGATGAAGTCTGTGGTCAGCACGCGGTTAGCATTCACAGGTGCAAGTGAAACGATGGATCAAAGAACTGTATAATTCCCAAGCTTGTCCGTATTGTCATGGACCTGTTGGAGAGATGCTGATGCAATCTCATATTACCGTGGGTATGTTCGGTTTTTTTTATAATGTTGAACTGAAATTTTCTCTCGAGATGTAGGTTAGAGAACATCTCATCTATTCAAACTTAGTGCACGTGGAATCTGAGAACATAGCGGGGCTTGATAGTATGGTAATAATTGTGCCAAGCTTGAGTACAGATTATTACTTCTATTATCTATAATATACTCATATTACTTTTATGAGAATTAATTAGTTTATCTATGTGGTCATTCAGTCTTAAACTGCTTTTGTGACAAATTTATTGTATTGAAAATTTATGTAAATAATATGAAACAATAATTAGCGTAAATTTAGCTAATTTTTTACATTATCAATAAATGTACTGTGACTACTGTTGTTAATGTATCAGTGGGAATAATGAAAGTTTGGAATACAGACCATTATTATTATTATTATGATAAAATTCTTGAGGATTGGTCGATGGAGGTGAAATTTAAAACTATTAACTCTTCCACATTTATAATGTAATTAACTTTCTTCATCAGGGCTTGTTATAAAGTGCTACACACATCTCTTTCTTCCAACATCTGCAGGACTGCTGCTCCCATAACACATGACACTCAACTTGTGATGAACCCTATAGAAAAATAAAAAGATTTATTTGGTAATGTGTATCACCTGGACACACACATTTTATGGGAACAGGAGCCTTACAGATTGCAGAAAATTTTTGAGGTAGAGATTTGTGTAGCAGTTCATAACAAGCCCTGATGAAGTAAATAATTACATTTGAAACATTAGCATGTTAAATGTTTTGCTTCATACCCATCCACCAATCTTCACAAAATTTATAATGTCAACAAACATGGTCTCGAAATATTTTCAAGAGAACCACTCATTATTATTGTTATTGCACCTAATACCTGGAATACTAGGATTTACAGTATTGGCAATTGGTTTATTCGTCTATGATCTTTTACTTCAGGATAAGCATGCTACCGATTACGCTACTGTGCCGATGAAAGATAAAGTTTAATGCATAACATATTAATGCCAATGCATTTCTTAAAATTGTAGAAACTGTGGTGCAGTAGGAAACGTTTAACTGTGAGTTTGGAAATATTTAATACATTTTATTACATGGGAAGTCGCTGACTCAGAAAATTGACTTTGGGATAGGACTTCATATGATAGTAGCATCCCCTAAGGATCATCGATTATCAAAGTGAGAAAGCTCATTAGCCAATCAATTCCAGAAAAATCTTTCATCTCTATTTATATATTGAGCATTAAACCTTATCTTTCAACGGCACAGTAGCATAATCGGTAGCATGCTTATATACCATGCAAAGAGCTGGGGTTCTGTACTCCTTTAGATTAGTTTTTTTTTGTAAAAATGTGTTATTAAAATTAATTATTTCAGTATTCAGTAAATAAAAATATTACCATAATTTTAATAATGCTTATTAATAAGAAATTTAAATAATATTTCAAATTTATTTTTAGATTTAAATAATTTTTTTATTTTAAATTACCTCTAACTTGTAAATGTAGATCCTAATGTCTTTAAAAATCAGTTTTGTTTAACTTACTGAAGTAAAAACCTTTAAATGACTGATACTATAATACTACCCTTTCTCTCATTCATAAAACCTTGAAACAGCATTTCAGTTTATTCTTGAGCTTTGTAGTGATTGGTTAGTGTATATTGTTCTCTTCAAACAGAAGTAATAGTTAAATGTGTTAAATATTATTGTATCGTCTGCAGATCAAGAAATTTCTAGTGTTTGATGAGTTGAAGACGAAAAAACTGAAGACTTTCTAGAGATTTTCAATGTTGGAGACAAAAGATTCAGTTGTTAATTACTAAAGGTAGCTAGAAAAACAATTTTGTGCTTCAGTCAACAAGAATCAATGTTGATGAGTGAAGACATTTACCAAAATATAATAGACATACTGTATGGAAAGAAATTAGTGTGTGATGAACTCATCATTAAAAATTGTAGTAATACTTTTCTTTATATATTATGATATAAATTATTACTAACAAAATGATTTATTTTATTGAAAATTCTTATACAAAACACACCCTTAGAGTGAACACAACCCTAGGTCTTTGATTGCTACTGATTACACCACTGAGATGTTGAAGAATAAGGTTAAATGTTTAACATATACATTGAGAAAAAAACTTTTGAGAGCATTTTTGTTTCACAGGATAGTCTGACTATTGTGCTTCCTAATACTGACAATCATAGTCCCACCCCAGAGCTAATTTCCCAAGTCATGACCTCTCCTATTTAGACCAGCTGCAAATAGGATTTGCTTTTGGGTCTGGGTTCTGAATTACAAAGGATCTCTATATTTAATCACCTTGTTTTATTTAATCGTTAATTAAGCTTTAGTCAGATGTTATATTAACAAATTTGTTAATTAATTGGAAAAATAAAACTATTCGAATGGAAATGTTTTAATGAAAAAATTTTTCATCATTACTGCGAACCATTTTTGTGTAAATCAAGTGAATTATTTGTTACTTTTGAAGTTATAGGATGAAAGAAGTGTTATTTGATGTGGGTGTATCCAGGTGACACTTGGGCAACTGGAATATGTCAAGTTGAATTCAACATTAAATCTTGTTCTCATTACTTGAACAAATTAATAACTTTTGTCAAAAGAGCAGTTTCAAATTGCAAATGACCATGTGGAGGACAATAAAGTTGTTAACTCTGTGGGAATAAGAACGAGACAATCCTGTCAAATCTGATCAGAGCCCCAAAGTATTGGTGGACTTCACCTTTCTGTACTACAAGACAAAATTATGAATCCTTGTCTAAAAAGAACAAATATAGTTAGCCACTTGATATATCTACAGAATTCATTATGAAAATATTTTCAAAATATAATTATAATACAGTTATTTAACTGGTGCTTCCATTATCAATGCAATATTCTGAATACACTACTAATTAATCATTTTAGCTGTTAAAAAAATTTATTGGTATTAGTTTTCTAAGAGATGTTAAGTGGAGGAAATATTTTGTGATTACTCAATGCATTTTAAGGGCAATTAGATTTTCTATTCTGTGAATTGCTGGATTTTTTTTTTGATTTTGTACTTCTTTTAAATCTCTGATAATTAAGATTTAGAATCCAAATTACTGTGTGTGTATGTGGTATCTTGTAAGTATATGTATGTAGAATCTACTTGTAAATTTGACAGTTATATTAATACGTAAACTATTATGGTCTGAAAAGGAAACAAATCTAAAATGTGTTCATGAATAACTTCTACAGATTTGCTGCTCAACACCCAGACCTTTCTTCTGGACACCCATTGCTTTCACTGAGAAGGTCTTGCAGTCAATCCTCACTTTCCTGCGTATGTACTTGTCACAGATGAAGCCTGTTTCACCAGAGACTGAATGCTAAATAGTCGCAATAGTCATGTTTGGGCCAATGAGGATCCCCACGCTACAGTTGTGAAGAGCCATCGGCACAAATTTCCAGGGAATGTGTGAGCTGGCATAGTCAATGATTACGTACTATGCCCGTTTCTTCTTCCTCCCTGCCTAAATGCAGCAGTGTACACAGTAAAATGTACTACCCAGGTTCCTGGAACACATCCCACTTGTCGTCTGTCAACAGATGGTTCCGACATGGAGCCCCACTTTACATTGGACTGAGGGTTCATGAGCTCCTGGATCAGACATTCCCTGCAAAGTGGATAGGAAGAGGAGATCCTGTTTCATTGCCAGCTCATTCACCTGATCTCACCCCTCTTGATTTCTTCTTGTGGGGCCGTGTGAAATAACTATGTATGAGACACCTGTCGAGACTAAAGAGGATCTCGTGAGAAGAATTTTCCTTGCCTACGACACTGGGGATATTCAAACAGGTACCACATAACTTTGTGTGATGATGCCATGCCTGCATTGATGCAGGGGAACACCACTTTGAACATTTGTTGTAAATGTAGCAGCTTGTGAAACTGTGCAAGCAAACTGAATTAATTGAGTGGAATTTTGCTTAAAACTTTTGACTCAAATGTTTTGGAATATGGTTCCTTATCTCAAATTGATCCATTTCCCCTCCTCCATCATCCCTGAAAGTTTATATCATCATCATGGATACGCCCTGTATAACTACCCATCTCGTTGTCCAGGCACATGTGTTGTTCATACTGAAGAACATTGTTGCTGCTATATTTGCCATATTCCTGAGATCAGGTTCCCCTATAAACACTTGCAAGTTCAACATGTCCAGAAGTTTCTGATAACAGATTCCTGCTAAGCTGGAGTGAAAAGATCAACAGGTCCAGGTATATTCTTCATCAAGCCCAAGGAGGTATTTTGAGAAACGTGAAAGTTTTTTTTTTCAGACCTTGTTGTTGAATCTTGTGTTCACATCTTTCATGACATTTTTGTAGCAAGAAGATTACTACACCGAAATGTTTTGTGAGCACACATTTAGAGAGCTTTAGATGGAGTGGTATGAATGTGCAAGGACTGGAATTTACTCCTGAATTCCTGTCATGCCAATCCTAATCAGCTATGTCAACCCTAGTGTTCGGTGGGATATTGATCGAGAGTTAATGTGATAAATTGATGATTAGATACATATTATGACGAACACTATTGATTACTTTTGTTAAGAAATGTGTCAAGAGAGTACAGGAGAGCAGGCAGTCTGAAGCATGTCAGATCTCTGTTGCAACTTCATCAGCATTTGATAGAAAGGGAGGAGAAGATATGGAAAGGAAGGGATCAAGAAGGAACCTCTGTGGGATGCCAGAGAGCGCACTGAAGTGGAGGGGAGGTAAGTTGCACTACGAACTTTACTGTTTTGTAATGATTGAAATAGAAACAAGAAAAGAGTTGTAAGAATGGAATAAACTGCATATGAACATATGCAATACTGTACGTAGTGGGGGTACAGCAGAGTGAATTACTGCAGTGCTACCCTTGCATCATATGAAACAGTCTCGTTCATGAACACATGAATTCATCGTCCTAGAGTGTCGACCATATCATTCAGGAATCGTTCTATATAATTCCCTCCACAAAAATATATAAGATATTATGAAATTGAATCTCTTCAAATCTGCGGTTAAAAACTACCTTCTGCACCAGTGCTTCTACAATGTAAAATAATGTATTCGTTTTAATAAAAGATAAATCCGTCTTGTACTTTATCACACCATTCTTGTAGTTCTTTCAAAATATCTTACTACAATTTTAAAAGCTGTTTTCTTGCATGATTGTGTTGTCTTATAATTCATATTAATTTAGTTTTATGTGTACTCAACTTTGGCACGGGTGTGTACATTAATTCTTTTGCCCCATCCTGGCCCGGGTTTTCCTTCGGGTAGAGGTGGATTTCTTATACAGGTTCTCTAGGCTTTTGTCTAGGGGCGCATTTATTGAAACAAGAAATTGTGAATTTAGTTTTATTTCAATTCTTATGATTTATAAACTATACTCAGAATATATGATAGTTTGATAATTCATTCATACAAAATTAAATTTTTGTGTTAAAGTACAAACATGTTGATATTCTATTAGTATTATAACACGTAGCTAACTTTTTATCTTGTCTAGGAATTTTTTGCTGAAATTTTTCAATCCACCTCTGCCTTAGGGCCTTTGATCAGAATTGATAAGATGGTCCCTTGCTTGCTTCCGGAGAGTAAATTAGTTTATTGTCCTCCATGTGGTCATAAGAAGTTTGTACTGCAATTTTGGCAAGAAATAAATTATTTATTTATTTATTACAAGCTCTTATTTAACTAAACATGTTTGTGTTGAGAAAATCTTGGATCTAATTTTAGCTTTCTTAAACCTGAATTTTAGTGCACAATATTTGGTACACAGTGCAATATTATAATATCTAATGCAAATGATAAATTATTTTTAATGTATTTTTACTTACAATTTTATCTTTCTTTCAGTCATTTTTCTGGGAAGCATCCTCAGAAATGTGGTACAGCATTCTGTAATACAGGAGTGCATTAAAAGTAAGTATCCATTACGAGTCAATTTTTAGATTTTTAACATTGTATATGAACAAGCAAGATTAGTTATTTAGACAAATAAATCTACAAATTGTAATACTAAAAATTATAAAATGACCATAAAAACTTTTTTAAAACATTCTTTAAAAAATGCTCCTAGTTTGAATGACCAAGGAAGTCTTTTTTGTAGTTACACTTTTTTTATTTTAAATTTTACTGATCATTATTTTTACTTTTTAGTACAGAACTTTTTAAATATAAGCTTGGTTTTAAAAAGGTTTTCTGTTTCTTTTATTTTCAGTAAGGACTAATCCCTTTATTTTAATAATTGTGCCTAAGAAAACCTGAGAAACCGGTGAGGTGTTTGACATGCACATAATGTACTAAGATGGAACATAGTTTGTGTCAATAAATAGTGCCAAGATCTTAATAATTAGCAACCAGTCATGTAACTTTACATAGAGAAAATGTAACCTAAGAAATAAAACCATGATCGGGAACACACTGTGTTCATTGTTAAGTAGAGGCAGTAAATTAGTGTATTGTCCTGAATATGGCCGCAGTTAGTTCATAACTGCTCTCTCGACTATATATTTTTAAAAATATTCCTTAATTTGGCCATAGGTGATTTGTAACTGCTTTCTTGACAATATTGCGGTTTAGGAGTCACCAATGTCTAGATCATTTCCCTTTCTTGACAATAAATTATGAATTATTATTTTTGTTTATTGTCAGTCTAAATGTAACTTGTTGTTGGTACAGGACTTGTACACAGTATGGCCAATGCTTTACTTTGCCATCGCCCATTAGGGTAATAATAATTGTGCCTCACGTTATGTTGGCAGAGTTTTCATATTTCGTTCAATTTCAGTCTACCACCAACATCGGCCATCAATTCTTTTTACTTTCTACTGTGACCATTCTATTCTTTCTGCATCAAGCATGTGAAAGGAATATTACCTAGTGCCTTAGTTTGATGTGTATTTTGTATTTTTGTATAACTTGTATTTTTTTCCTAGTGCAAATAACACTATTATTATGTTTGTTCAGATATTTTTTAAATTCGTAGAAGTTGACCATTTGTGTTACGCAGCCGTATTGCATTTGTTTGGTAAAGGTTCAAGACTTTCAGTGTAGGGTTGACAACTGTTTCATAAATGTAATGTGAAGCTAGTGTATCCAATTCCTTTCACGAAGATACGATCAAATACTGGTTAGGTTCATTGTTTCTGAACAACAGTGTTTTGTATTCTGAAAGATTGGATGTTATATAGTTGGTGGTCACATCAATACACTTCTTTAACTCTTAACAATCCATTGCAAATCAATATGCAATTCTATTTCTACATTTGTAGGACATATTGAACTTCCATTTAAAATAAGTATTTTTCCTTAATTTTTTATTGTATTCTTTTGCAGTTCGGTGCTTCAGAACATGGGATTCCAGATATGCCAGGAACTTTGGAATCTGCATTAACAGCGTAATCTGTTATTCATCAGATTTCAGACTGCAGCATATGGCCTGCTACAAGTTGATGTTGAGCATCTCAACCAGAAAGAATGAATTTCAAAATGCACCCATTCCTCTTCATTGAATATTCGTAAGTGAACGTGTATGATTATTTTTGTATTGAAATGTCTTTGGTTGCACTATGATTAAGAATCTTTGATGGGAGAAATAAATGTGATAACAATAGGTGATATTGACAGGAACACTGTTGCAGCGTAAAACAAATAAAAGTTAGTGGTTGTCCATAGTTATAATCATTGAGAAAACTTTTGCATTGCATTGAATACCTTTTAGGTATCCAAATCCATTTTTAACCTGTGACTATCATCGTCTGTATTTTGTAACGCAAGTACTTTCTGTCCCGAAAGATGTCTATTACGTTAACCTCCAGAGTTCATAATGACAACTATAATTTGAACATTTTAGTCAACTTTTTGTAACATTTGCTGCGTTAAAGCAATTTTTTCCCTGTATCACATAGGTAATCTAAATTGTTATGATGTTGGAGTTACTTTCAAATATTCAAAGAATAAGTGATATTTTCAAAAAAATTTGCTATGTTTGAAATGAGAGAAGTAGGTCTAGTTAGGAGGGGAATGTCTAGTGCTTGATTTAGATACAGGTATTACTTCTACTTTTTTTGAACCATGTGACCAAACCGATTTCTGGATACACATATTTGGAATGTGCGTAAGGTGTTAAGTAATATTTTAAGTTTTTCGATCATTTGCTTTATTTCATAGCAGTCTGTAGATTTTGGAAATATGGTTTTAATATTTATTGGAAGTGGTTCGTGTAAAGTGATGGCAGGTGGTGTGATTTGAACAGATAGCTCTGTCCCTAAGGTACAAAAAAAGGTGTACGTATTGTCTACTGTTTCTGTTGGATCTGTGATTTTTTTCCTTTTCTTTATTTTATATGTACCAGCTGAGTACCTGCAGCTTTGCTCACATAAATTTTATAATACCTATTTATTATTTATTTATTTATTGCTCATTGACTTTACAAATAAAGTTTGGAGCAGAGTCCATATAATTGTACAATACAAAATAGAATTGATTATACAATTAATATTACACTATGATATAAACACCATGTGTAATTTCTAATCCTAATATATTTGCATTACATAAATTTGATCACTTTACAATATTTACTTATTAATATTTACATACAATTTTCATGAGAGAATGATAATGAAATGATACATTCCTGAACATACAGATCAGTCAAGTTTATTAATTTAGAAATAAATAAACAATAATATAAGTATACAATAATAAGCAATAGTTACAAAGGCAAGGATTCATATCTACTAGATAAAAGCAAAACTAAACATGTGAAATATATTGAGGGTAAGGAATCATAAGTACAGACATCAAAAGATATTGGTTTTCTATATTAGTTCATTTATTGTATAAGGGCATTTCTCTATCAAATATTCTTCTAATAATTTCAAAAACTTTGGGCCTTGCGTTAATTTAATTTGTTTTGGTAGTTTGTTAAAAATAATGGCAGTGTTGCAATATGGATCCTTCCTTGTAGCAGTTTTACTAGTGTTTATTTAAACCTCTGCAAGTTTATTCTTTCTCAAGCTGCCATTGCTATCCCATGAGAAAGGTATCCATTAATATTGGCAGTATTCAGCTTAGCAATACCAGACTTAAGACTTATCACGCATGTGATTTCTGACAACTTTTAGATGGTATCCCCTTCAGTAGAAATAGGAATAGGATTGTGAATTTGAAGTTATTTTTCACAACTAATTTTCAACATTAATATTTTCATATTTGGACAAAGTTGCAGAAATGATGATGTAGGCCACTTGGAAATGTTGTCAACAATGTACAGAAATTGCTTTTGTTGAAATTAACTATCTCAAGTTCTTGTAATGAAAGGAAAGTTAGTCAATGTCCAGATTTAATCTAAATATGAATAATGACTACACGACTTATTGTACACATGTCGTATAACAACAAGAAAGAAAACAATGATCAAAACACATACACAAATGGGTATCTGAATATGCTTCCAGATCCACAAATCAAACAGCTAACCTAAATACTGATTTTAATATCTTCAGGTTTAAAAACAACACTTTCATACAAAATTCCAATCCTTATTTCACTCACTTATGGGTGGATTTTCGTAAAATCCTTTCTTAGCGGTCATTTTCAATAATTTTTTGTGCATCGCTCTTCCCAACCTCCACATCTAGGGGTGTCATACACCTCATGTCAGTGAACTACGAATAATTATCTCGGAATAAACAAAAACCATTGACTCAACACTAATATCCAAGTCCAACGGGCAGGTGGAAGAGCTGATGTGATCTGAGCTTGACTTAACAGCATTAATAGTTTAATTAAACATATCATCAATCCTAAAACTATGGATACAATGTTAATTTTTTGTTTCAAAATTATTTTTCAATTATTTTTACATGTGATCCCAATACCAGTCCCTTCCCGAAGGTAGTTTGTGGTGTCATTATTTGATGAGGGCTGAATTTAGACTTACACGATATCTGGTTTTTACTATCAGCTCTGCTCAAAACTGTCAAAAATGCTGTCAATTATGGGCAAATAAATACTGCCAAAAACTGTGGACTCGTCACTGCTATCTGTTATGTTGGATTATTTTTATTTGGGAATGCCATTACTGTTTTCAGCCATTCCAAAAACGGTGATCTCTATATAAAAAAACTGTTGAGTTCTTTTACTTTTCAACCCTTTCTCATCCCCTTTCCGAAAAAGTATATTTTGTCAGAGGCTGCTCCTTGCTGCTTTTCTAAAATTTCCTGTTGGATTTCTATGAAATTATTAATCTCCCTAATCCTTTTCAAACAGTGGTTCTGTGACTTTCAAGTTCTTTCTCCATATTTGTTTGACCTAGCAAGATCTCATTCTTCATCTAATCCAGCAATTTTTAATAGATTCCATACTCTCAGCCATTTTTATTGGGTTAGATTAGACTAAATACGAGTTTGATAAACTCCTATTAAGGCAGTTCGCATACAGCTCGTCTTGCATGCGACATGACTGACGTACAAACATCACTTCCTTTGCCTTTTCTGGCACATACTAGCATCTTAAACTACGCATTTTATTGCACCTCTGCAGCCTGCATCGAGGGAAAAATTTCGAAACAGTGTCTGCTTTGGCTTCATACAGCGCAAACCACTTGTTTCTGTTTTTGTAATCTTTCTGTTTGAAATCATAAAGCACCTCATTTGCCTCATAATGAGAAATGAGGAGCGTTGTTGTTGCAACACTTGACTCACTGACATTATTTGCCGCACTAATAGATTATTTTTATCTTTCATATTTTTCTTCATTGAGGAGATTTCACCTTTGGCTTGATTAAGTTTATCAGATGACTCTCAAATTTCACTGTTTATTTTTATTAAACAATCATTAATTTTTCTCGTGACATCGTGTTGGGTAGCGCGGGAAAGAGAGGATGGTGAATAGTTGATTAGATTTGCAAAAAAAGTTAAATTATCGAAATAATCACAAAAATTTCTGTGGTCATTTTTTAGAGGTTAGAGGTATATTTTCCAATTGAACACAAAAACAAATTTTTTGCAAAATGTTTTCCTTCTTTTCCTTACATAAATTAGAAAATTACTCTTGAAGGTTCGGAAGCCAATAACATTCATAAATGTAGCGAAAAAGAAAAAGCGTACAACATAATATGTATATATATATAGGAATCAATTTGGTATTGGTATTCATTAAGATGTAATAGGAGTCAGTGTGGCTCCGTGGGTAGAGCACTCAGCTCAGTGAGTTGCTGGCTGGATGGTTGGGGTTCTATCCCCGGTGAGGTGGGGATTTTACACCATACCTCAACATCCAGACTGACTCCCAGGCTTACTCAGTCTGCTGTGAAATGAGTTCCAAGGTCTATCCTGAGGTCAAACTGGTCGGCGTGAGATGCTGACCACACCTCCTTCAAGTGCCGAGGTCAAGTAATTGCGGATCTGTACCCTCCGCAAACCCCTTGGGCACCTTCGAGGTCTGTTCAGGGATAGTTTGACTTAAGATGTAATTGTAATTCCAATTTTGATTATAGACCTTAATGTTTGTAAAAATTGAAGGAGTCAGTCATTTCTTATAATGAAGATCTTGAAAAACATATGAGTGAAATTTGACACAAATGTTTCATGGATAAATTACTTTACAATTATCATGTACTTGTATAATATTCTTTCCAATAAACCTTAGAAAATTAAGATCATACTTTGAATAAAACCCTTGTTGTGTCATGCACTTCTTTTTTAATTAAAAAGTTTATTTGCAATTTGTTCATAATTACAGAGAACAATGTGCAAATTTTATAACCAAAAAAAATTCTACATAGAGTAAGAGTCGTCGTCCATTGACAATCCTCCTATTTAGTTATACTACTTATACTACATTTAGTTATTTAGTTATACATTTAGAAACAAACTATTTGCATTTTTCAACACAATAAAAACATTAAAGTAAACAAAAAGAAGTAATAGTAGTAACATAGAGTAATTTATTCTTGAAATCAGAATCCGAGATCCAAGGGATGGTTTCATTTTGATCTTTGAAATTCTTCATTATTGTCCAGTAACCTGAGGGCTGGAGTATTTTCGTGAATTTCTATTGGGTATAAACAGCTGAGTAGTTTTTCAAAGGTTTTGGACATCATAGGCAGGAGACTGATGGGTCTATATGAATTAACTTTATGTGGAGGTTTACCAGGCTTGGGAATGAGAATTATTTGAGCATATTTCGATTGTGACAGAACATGTCCTACTTGAAGTATGGCGTTAAAAATAGACATCAATAAAGCAATGGACTTCTTTGATAGATTTTTTAACACTGTGATAAGATCGAATCCTGGAGCTTTTTTTTTTTTTTTTTTGTGTGTATCTTTTTACATGTTTGAAACTTCAATTGTTGTGAACCATTTTATCGGATGGGAGTTTTGATTTGAGTTTTCAAGATATTTTTCAATTTTGTTATCTTTGTCCCAGTGAATCTCTGATGAGAATGGTTGAAAAACTTTTGTGAAATGTTCTGCAAATGTTTCTGCTTTTTCAGTGTCACTTTTTTGCTCATTTGCCACCTCCTCATTTTATTGGAGGTATATGCCTTATTAGTCTTTTGAGATGTTTCATAGCCTTCCAGAGTGAGAAATCTGCATCTTTAGTTGGAGATAAATTGGCGAGATAATGGTGTTTTCTGACTTGGATGTCCTCTAAGTATCATTTTCAGATGTTTAGTGATTCTGTTGAATTTAAGTTTATTGTATGAATGATGGGACTCTTGCCATCTCTTCTGTAGTTCTTTTTCTCTTCTATTGTTTGTTGGATATTGGCTGGCAGTTTTCGACATTTCTTTTGTGGCAGAATTGGGATTGCAAAGCAAGCAGCTCGTAGAATACTTTTGGTGATATATTCCATTGCTTCGTCAATGTCATAATTTGTTTTCTATAATACATTGGCATTTAAATTTATGTCTAGCCAGGTTTTCAGTATTTTGTAATCTGGTTTGTAGTTAGTTAACAAGGGTTTTTCATCTTTCTCTAAAATAGTTGAAGAAATTATGAGGATTGTAGGGGAGTGATTAGATGACAGATCAAACAGTGACGTAATTTCTATGTAGCTCTGATGTAATCCCTTTGTTATGAAAAAATCCAACAATTCTGGTATTTTGTTGTGGTCATTTGGTCAGTATGTTGGCTCTCCAGTGGATATTGTATTTAACTTTAAGGCACTTAACGATCTTCCATGGAATGCAACCTCTCGTTGTGGTTAGTCTTGCTCCCCATATATTATTTTTGCGTTGTAATCACCTCCTGCTATGTCCCTGATTTATAGTAATCGTTGAGATTTGCTTCTGTGAATTGGCATTGTTTCAGTGGACAACATACTGATGAAATGACCAGTGGACCATATTTATCAAAAATTTGAACGGAAATTGCTTGTAGGAATTCTTCTTGAGCACTGGCAAGTTGAGAGTGAATTATATTTTCCTTGATTATAATTACAGAACCCCCACGAGGTGTATCGTCAGGATGTTTGGTATCATATATTCTATACCCAGCTATTTTCACATAGTTATTGTTTGTGAGATGTGTCTCGGAAATCAACATTACATCAATATCTTTATCAAATAAGAATATTTCTAATTCCTGTTTATTTTGGATTAGACCATTGGTGTTCCATGTCCCTACTCTATAAATGGTCATGATTAATGTATTTGTGGTATATTTTCTCTACATCTAAAATAGTAACTACTTCACAATTCGTTACATGGTTACCACTTCCTGTGTTAATAGCAAAAATGTGTCAATAGCAACCTGTGCTGCATGCACATCACTTGAACGAATATATGCAGATTTAGCTGTTATGAGGTTGAATCATTCAAGAGCAATATATAAATGAAATACGAAATTCACTTTCAATGGATTTTTTCATTAATATCAGAATGTTACATAAAGCATTTAATATTAAACACTAAATATTTTAAAGTCTAAGCAAATTTCATGGTATTGTATTATTCAACAAATGCAGATAATTACTTACTCTTACTCCCATGGCCATCTATATCAGAGTTGATATTTGGCCGCACCAACAAAAAGCCTCCAGGTGGAACGATCTTGGGCATCTTCTACAGTAGCTCCCAGCCTCTCCATGTCAATCTTAACCTGTTGCCACCACCTCTGCCTAGGTCTTCCACGGGGTCGTCTTCCGAGAGTGTTGGGCGCTAATACTTTTTTCAGGTTGCAGTCTTCTCCTCTTCTCAGCACATGCCCAGCCCATCGTATCCTCCTACATTTTATTTCGCTTACAATGTCTGGGCTATTGTAGAGGTCCCTGATTTCTTTGTTGTGCTTTCTCCTCCATTCTCCCTGCTCATAAGTGGGCCCATATATCTTGCGCAGGACTTTATTTTCAAATACTATCAGCATTTTCTCTTCCTTCTTGGTCATTCTCCAAGTCTCAGACCCATACAACAATACTGGACATATTATTGTCTTATATAGTCTGAGCCTTGTTTTATGGGATAGAGACTTCGAAGACATTAATTTGTTGCAGGCATACATACATCTGTTTGCTGAGTTAATCCTGTTTTGTATTTCCAAGTCATCAGAATTTCTACTTGAAATAGTTACTCCTAGGTATTTGAAATCATGAACTTGTTCAAATTCGTGCTCTTCTATTTTCAAGCTGCCCAGCCTTTCCCTCTGGTTCCTTGTAAAATGTATGAATTTTGTTTTGGAATCATTTGTCATTAGGCCAATTTTCTCTGTTTCTTTTATTAGTAGCTTGGTTAGGGTTTTTATGTCCTCTACATTTTCTGCAATAATTGCTATATCATCTGCAAAAGCCAACACATTAATCTTTGATCCAACCTCCACTCCCTTATCTTGCTGTGCTACTTTTTTAAGCGCTTCTTCTATGGCCATGTTGAATAGAATTGGAGAGAGCCCATCTCCCTGTCTGACTCCTGAATTAACTGAGAAGGGTTCACAGTAATGGCCATCTATTTTAACGGAGCATCTTGACCCTGTCACACTCATTTTTGACAGGTTAATGAGTTTTTTTGGGATACCAAATTTCTCTAGTTGTATCCACAGCCTATCTCTTCTAATACTATCATACGCTTTTTGGAAGTCAATGAAGATTGCAAAAAACTCTTTGTTGTACTCCCAATATTCTGCTATGATTTCTTTCAGGATGAACACTTGATTTGTTGTTGATCTGCCTCTCACAAACCCNAATGCCGGAAAGACTTGTTAGCAATGGCACAAAATAGACCAGCATACAACTCCAATCTTACGCTACCAACAGCCAGATAACAATTAAATTGAGTCAACTGCCATCTCTAGTTTTACAAGATTATTACATAACACTTCGAAACAATGTGCAGTGCTTATTCATGAATCGCTGTATACATACTACTGCATAAAACAGGCATCCATATTGGAAAGTGTATTTTCTTGGATACTTAAGACTAAAGTTTTACTTATTGAAGGAAATTATTCAGTTATATTTAATGAAGATTGTTTGAGTGTTTCTGAATTTCTACTGCACAATTTCCCTGGGCTGATGAAATAGAAATGGCCCCAGCACAATAACTTGAGTTAACAACTTATTATTTTATAAAAAATATGTTTTGATAAAACCTAAATCAACAGATCTTACAATCTTGCTTGGTAATTTCTTGCATAAAATGTCCAAAATTAAGAAAGATAAATGAAACGTCGCTTGTATGTTGCTCATAGTTTTAATGTTATAAAGCTTTTTCGGCTGCATAGCAGCCCTCATCAGTAACATTATTAAGCTATGTCCAAATTATGACCAAAATTAAGCTACGAATCATAAATATCCACTGACCTTTCAGCCTCTCTACAGAGTATATGTTGATACACACAGACATTAAATTTCATTATTAATTTTTGCACTTCTAGCAATCTGAGGTACACTTCCAAAATACATGCATTAAATATAACTTTAACATCATCACAATGCAATTCTCAATTGTTATATTTTGAACAAGAAGGAAATATAAGATATTGTTGCTCTACAACCACTTATTAATTTTCTCTTTTTGTTCTTCCTGAAGTTGGTTTATTCTCTCACATGGATCCTTTATTTCTGTAATACTAAAATATGCAGGGAAATTAGGGAATACAAAGGAACTGCTTCCTAATGGGGCTGTATTTTATCTCCCATGTAGCTTTGTACTTTTGAGAAACGGGCCCCAGCAATAAGAAAGTGAATACTGATACTAGTCCTTCAAGAAAGTCTTACAAATGCATGATCACATTTCCACAAGGTCATTTTCTCCTGAAGTCACTAATGACATAAAGTAGTATAATAAATTGTATTATCTAAAATCAAAGTTGGAGAAGAAATTAAACGGAATTATTAGTATTCCTCCATTTATTCACTTATTTACATCCAATCCTTTTTGAATTTCCCTAATTCTAAGCGAGCAAGCTCTGCTCAATAGTTTGCTTCCTCCGTCCTTAATCTTTCTCCTATAATCTTCTCTTCAAATATTTGTCTCTGATATGAGATCAACATTTGTTTCCGCTCCTGTGCAAGCTCCCCTTCAGTTCTTCACAACCTTTCTTTAATTTTCTTGAAGCAGGATGAGAATGAGGGAGGGAGATTTCAGATTTCGTGAGCAAGGTCTCGTTTGGATCTAATTCCATATGCGGTAACGGGTGTCCGCCACCAGTTGCCAAATGTGCTGTCTGTGCTTAGTTTCCTTTTCTCACTGCCTCTGTTTCATATTCATCCAGAGACGCATCAGTTGCTTACTGGTAGCCTACATTAGTTACAATTGTTTTAAAGCACACGGAATGGAAAATAAAATCAGTAATAAACAATTCATAACACAACTAAAAATCCTTTTACCTTTTGATTTATTATTAAAACACCCTTTCCTCTTTTCTCTTTCAATGTGCTCCCATCAATTTTCGTATTTTCTATTATGTACTTGAATGGAAGCATGCACTCCATTAAATAAGTATGTTTGTACTCAGTAAAATGTATTTTCCTTGTATTCTCCATCACACACACAAACACGTAAAACAATAAAATCAACTAATTAATAACAGAAAAACAAGAACAATCAACAAAAACGATCAACTACAACCAGCATCACTTTCAAGGAAAACCGCACAAACACAACCTCGCTCAAGAACAGGGACATTCGAATTAGTCACCAAATAGCGTTCAGCATGGGTTTAAGGCTTCGTCATAGAATGTGTATCTCTTTAATATCGAAACTCTTTGACAGAGAAAAATGAAGATCAAGTCTGTAATCGTCTCTCAAGATTTGTTCTTGCCAAGTAAACATTGGCTCACTGGAAAACTATACAAGCGATCTCTACTCAGTTGATACATTCCCAAGTACCATTTATTGAATCGTTCATGACTCAAGACACGATTGAGTCTTGAGACGAGTCTCACATGATACGCTTTTAAGTAAAGATCTGACTAACATCTATTAATACGGGTCCTAGACGTTGTCGAGCTCAGGACCCCAAGAATACAAAGTATTCTTTGTATTAAATTATTTCATAAATTAACTTATAGCCTTGCGCACACGAAGAAGATACATGGTAAAGCATCATAGTGTTCATTGACTTATTCTTTTAGGTTGAACTGTGAATAATGAGCAATTATATATCATGACAAAGTCTAAAACACAATACACTCAATCTGTATCTTGAACCTCATCTAACTAAATCAAATCAACACAACAATATAATAGCTTAAATTTTTATAAAGTGCTTCCAGCACCACAATCTTCCTTCGTAGAAAAGTTTGATATAAAATTTTTATTTCACAACTGTTTCTATACACAAAAAACTTTTCAATAATGCACTGATTTGGTGTGATAGTATGATTTCATCTTCTAACAGGAATTTCCACTTTCTCCTAGGTCTTCTACAGACTGACTTTTTTTTGAGAAATAGGATGAAGAAACCTAGATCCTATGTCATGGAGAATTTCTTCAATTTTAACAGATGTCATTCTAATCCTCTCATTAAAGTCATTCACTGATGCGAAGGTAAAGTGTACTCTTTCCCTAAATGTCCTCCTACGTCGCACTCGAATTAATACATCATCATTCGAGGAAGAACTTGACCACATCTTAATATAAAAGCACTTGTAACTCAGTTAACCTACCTTTTTTATTACATGTTTTTTCCAACTGGACTCGGAAATTACAAATTTGGGCCTGCATTTTGATGGTTTCTCCTCAAATGCCTTGATGCCGTCAACTCAGCTTCTAAATACCTCTCTATTGTGGGTCACATCTTCAGCAACTCCAATTTCAACTGTTGACTTCTTCTACCCACTTTGTTGTAGCCTTCAGTCCTGCAATGTTCTTGAAAACTTTCTTCGTCAAACGGTTCTCATCCATTCTCATCAGATGTTCATAGAACTTCAGCCTTCGTTTCCACATTGTGACTGTGATGTTTTCAGTGTGCTTATAAAGATCCTCGTTCTTCCTTTTCTTCCATGTCCCGTCAGCTCTTTTCCTTGGTCCTAGAAATTTTCTCAAGATTTTCCTATCCTTTATTTCGAGTTCCTTCAGCTCCTTTTTTTTTTTTTTTTTTAATCAATGTGAGACATTCCGAGGCATACAGACACTGGCTTTACTACTGTAGTATGATGTCTGATTTTTGCATTGTAGGATATTGCCCGTTTGTTGTACGTGTTCTGAGTTAACCTGTATGCCAGTTCCAATTTTCTAGTTCTTTCCTTGTTTGCCTCTTTATCCAGTTCATTGGGTTGAATCCATTCCCCCAAATATTGGAACTTTTCAGTTCTTTTGACAGTCCCATGCTATACCTTCATGTATCTCTCTCCTTGATGTCTGTGTTCTATGTACTGTTTTCTCATAGGAAACTTTAAGACCTGTTTTCTCAGCGATCTCCTGTAGAGCATCCAGCATTTTTTGGACATCTTCTCGGTCATGGGCTAAGAGGGCAAGATCAGCAGCAAAAGCCTAACATTTAATTTCCAGTTCTCTCTTTCTCCCAAGATAGATTCCTCTAATTCCTTCCGCTTCCATGACTCTTTCCCAGGTTCTCATGATTTTTTCCAGAACGATGTTGAAGAGGATCAGTGATAAACCATCCCCTTGTCTGACTCCTTTTCTAATTTCAAAAGCATCAGATATTTCTCCAAAAAATTTGACTTTTGACTTTGTATCCATCAGGGTTTGTTTGACTCTTTCTCTTGTTTTCCTGTCAATTCCAAACTCTTCTAGGGCATTTAACAAAGTCTGCCGGTCAATCGAGTCATATGTCTTCTTAAAGTCAACAAATATTACCACAGTGTTCTCGCTTCTCAAAGCTCTTGTCCTCAGAATGCTTTTGAGGTTGAATATTTGTTCTGCGGATGACCTCCTCTTTCTAAAGCCAGCTTGGTATTCACCGATGAGGTAGTCTACTTGATCTTAGACTCTTTTCAGCCAGACTTTGGGTAGTATCTTGTAAGCGATTGGAAGTAGGGAAATCCCTCTAGTTGTTGAGGTCTGTCCGGTTACCTTCTTGTGGAGTGGGTGGATGAGGGCACATTTCCATTCTGTCGGTATCTTTTCAGTTTCCCTGATTTCTTCTATGATGTGGTGGATTGTTTCTGCTGCAATTTCTCCACCAAATTTCCACATTTCTGCAGATAATGCAGTCTTTATAGGTAGGTAGGAAATTCTTGGTTGGTAACAAGTTTATTTTACAAGTTTTTTCAGCTACAAGTGTTAGTAACCTAACAATGTTAGTTGGTTACAAGTAAATCACTTGTAAAATTGTAAGGATTCACTTGTAATTACAAGTTTACAAATGTACCTTTGTGAAATGCTAGTAAGTGGATATTTTTACAAGCTTGTGAAAATTTACTTGTTACTGACAAACTTGTGCTTTTGTGAATCGGGCCCCTGGTGACCTGGAAGTAAGGCGAGTGTTAAACAGTGCTGAGGGTTTCTTTTTCAATTAGTCAAGAAATGAATTTTTTTTTGCTTTATTCTGAAGTTTTCTGTTGACATTTGTAATTTGTTATTATTTCATGATTACAATATAAATACTGCTTAGTATGATAAATGCTTGCCATGTTAATTAAGTTTCCTAAAGTAAACTTAAACTGTGTTTAATGTATTGATGTTACTAAGAAGATTTTTTATTATTAGCTCAGGCGTTATTATTTTTTATATTTATTATGAATCGAAACTCATGACATCGGTTCACATGGAAGAAAACAAGTATTGTTTGTTTCTTTATCTGAATACAAGACTTTTTTTTTTTTAATTTCAACATAAAAACAAAGTTTTAAAAATAATTTATTTTACATAAGTGTTACGTGAAATGTGCCGCATTAACACTCTGCCGTGCAGCCATTCCCTCTCCCGGTGGATGATAAAACATGTCCACAGGAACATCATCATTAGGGAGCTTGTCATAAAAAAATTCGAATTCATCCCTAGTATTAAGAGAAATATTGTGCAGCACCGCGCACACCACTATTATATTAGTGACTGTCTCCAGTTTATTTGCTAGTCCCTTACTCAAACAAGAGAACATCCTTTTCCATCGCCCATACAAACTCGACAACATTTCTCACTTTAGTGTGTGCTCTGTAATAGAGCCTTCGTGCATGTCCTTCCGGATTTAAAATGGGAGGTATGGATATCCATTGTCTCCCAATAACAAACCATTTAGTTGTTCAGGTTTTTAGTCTAAACAAAAAGAAATATTTTACAGAGAGAGCGCAGTTTATTATTTAAGTTTTAGTGCACTGTTTTTAGGGTTTTATTTCACTTTTGCGTCACGAATTTCACCTCAAAACGAAGCTTTATCTGGGCAGCATAACCTGTTGAGGTTTTTAGTCTAAACAAAAAGAAAGATTTTACAGAGAGAGCGCAGTTTATTATACAAGTTTTAGTGACGAACTCACATCGACTGTAAACAGAACAGAATGTTATCACAAACGGATCTGGTGATTGGCCGATAGACAAAAGATTGCGAACAACAATGAATGAGTGTATTTTAAGTGCTAGTTTTAAATCAAAACGTTCTCTCAATATAAATCAAATTTATCTCCCAACACTAGTTTTCTGGTAAGCAAGGTGGGTGTGTAGTCGGAGCATCTGAAATAGGCGGCTGTCGTGCATAGAACCAACCCGTAGCGTCACAATATCCAAAACTTCACCCCTAGGACCAGCGACAGCTTGAATATTTAAAGAAAAAAAGATGTGACATTGCTGAGAAAAAATCCTAAGTTCAATACTCACTTGGTTGCGGAGCTACATAACTGAGTTCCTGTGGAATCTGCTCTAGTGGAATTTGTGAATAACATTAACAGTTCTTCTCTTACACAAGTCAACGTGCAGAATGATTGATGTCTTCTCAATGTAATGGATCTTAATCACACTATATTTATTATCATCTTGTTCACCACAACTAGACAATCCCATTATTTTGTTAAATGTTTCAGGATATTGTCTTGAGTCGACGGTATGCATGATCTGTGTGTCCTTTTGACCTTGGTAGTCACTTTTAGAACACGAGACTCGTGTTAGGCGATTGTACTTTATAGCTGTCAATTAGAATTTATAGCGAAAGAGGATGCATAGCTCCGGGACAAATTACACAATTGATTGACTCAGGAACTGCATTCACACTCCCTTGCTTTATCATAAAAATAAAATGTATTTTATTGTCATTAGGCCACTTAGAGCAAAAAACATCATCAAATATACAAATCGTGAAACATATTTCATGATGAAATTATAAATTAAGATATTAAATATGAAAATTATCTTGTGTGATGTTGAAAGATATTAAATAATGCAAAATTACAATTAATCATATTACATTCACCATACAACCTAGAAATTATTTTTTAAGGACATAAACAAAAAACACTAGACAATACAAAATATACAATCAATTATATGATACTCTTTTACATAAAAGAATGGATTTAGAACCAGCCAATTATACAGTTTTAGTTTGAAAACATCTACATTAACATTATGCAGATGATAAGGGATTTTATTAAAACATTTTTGACCCATTACATCATAACTTTTTATAGATTTGGATAGTCTATATTGAGGTATTTCAATTTTTCTATTGTTTCTTGTGTTATATTGGTGAACATTTTCTCTGTATTTCAATTCTGATAACTTATCTCTAGTATATACGAAAACTGTATAGATGTATAGAATTATAACTGTCATAACCTTATACCTGATAATTAAGGGTCTACAATGTTCTCTACATGATGAATCCGAAATTATCCTCACAACTTTTTTTTTGTAAAATTAATATATCTTCTAACATACTAGCATTTCCCTACAGAATGATCCCATACGATATTAAGCTTTGGAAGAAGGAAAAATAAGCCGTTTTGACATACCTCATTGATACATAGGTTTTTAGACATCTTAATAAATGTATAACCCTGGATAGCGAACCATTAACGTATTTAATGAGATTCCCGACTTATCACTCAAGAATCATTATTAAATTTTGAAACGTAACGATAAGACACAGTTTATCCAACAATTCAACATACCACAAACTGCCGGCAAGTTCAGTAGATCCTCCAATATAATCACCTACACACACAAATGGCTCTCGACATGCAACTTCCTCAGCGAGGGCGGCGGCTGTGGAGCTGCGGACATGAGGGAATCTAGAACCCCACGTCCCCACTATTAGTGAGAATCTTGAACCCCACGTCCACAGCCCAGATGTCTCTGTCGCCATTTCCAAGAAGCCAACAGCTCCCGCATCTCTGTCCCATATAAGTAGTGGGAGGTTGCCCGTTGGGGGAGATTTGGGTGTTGGAGGGAGGGGGGCGGAGGGTCTGACCCAGACAGCTAATCTGCGACTTTGAGAAGTCACCCATTCGGACCGGGAAGTATAGGAGAGAAAGGTTTTGGGGGCAGAGAGCTGCTGCCACCAACACGCCGCACAGCACACCCTCCCACACTTACCCATCCGATTCATTAAATAATATACATATTCCAGAACGGGTTTCACTGGACTGCGCCACCCTCTCGTTGCCCTTTAAGGATTCCTGACAGTCTTATTTTTTGCGAAACTTGCTCCATTAAAAAGTATTTTAATACGTAGTGTTATATATAATAAAATGTTTTTAATTTGGTTCACAGTGCTCTTATTTTAGACAACGCTTTACACCGGACGCACAAAACACTTGATAGTTCATTAATCGTCATAACGTTTCGGGGAGATGTTTTCCCCATCTTCAGATGTGACTAATCATAAAAAAGAAGCCTATAACAAGTCCTTCGTTTGAGTTCCATTGTATACATTATAATTTAAAATGTTTTTATATTGTAATGTGAAACTGGGTACTTACGATCGTAATTTTCTGTTCTCTCGCAGACATTAATTCTGATAGCGTAGACGAGTTGTGCCATTTTTTTTCTTCAAAAATTTGATTTACAAATAAAATGTACTATAACTAGCGGGCCGCGATTCGGACAGCAGAGGTGAACGCTAGACGGAACGGAGGTCAAAGGACCACCTCTTAGTAAAAGTCGAGTGAGCTGGTTTCCTCCAATGAAAGTCATCGAGTGTTCTAAATGCGAGACCTTGTTACGGAGAGTTTTGAATATATGAGCTTTCACTTTTATCACAATACGTTTCTATGCACCCCCAAAATGAGGTGAATAAGGAGGAATAAGATTCATTGTAATCCGTTAAAAATGGAATATTAAGACGCTACGAAAGGACAGGTAACAGCTGATTAATACATCAAATTTTATTAAATTGTTAAATACTCAACGTACTATTTTTGTAACAAAGGAAACTGAAGAGTGAAAGGAAAGATGAAAGTGAAACAAGAATGTATATTAAACCTTGTAGAGAACTTGTGGAATGAGCTCCTATCCATTTATGAATTTCAGTAATTTACCAACATGATCCGTTTCGCTTCCGTGAATTGTTGGCAAATCTGCAGCCAGAGGAATATTTTTATTTGTAGGGTTTTACGGCTCGTCGAGGTCATTAGAGCCCTAGAATATTTCTCCGTATTCTGGTGTATTTTCTGTAGTCGGCAGGTGATGCACTCAAAGAAGAACCACACTCATGACATATGGGTTGATCACAAGTTGCAAATAATACCGACGAGTAAGAGGACAATGTCCTTTACGTAAGAGGGGTCAGAAAAAGTATTTAACATGATTGTGAAAAATCATCTATGCAAGAGGGCCAACTAGGGCCATCGCGATTTCATTTGCACCAAATCCTTATCTACGATGTCGCTAATCGACTGTTCTACTTTCGTAATCTTCACATTTATGGCGGCCTCGCTGTCTGCTACCAACTCTTTCAGCGCGACTACCTCGGATGTTTGAGTTTCGTGTTTTGAATGAAACTCATCAAACTTCGCTATGAACGACAGACTCTGTTCCTCAAATTTAGAATTAATCTCATCGCGATTTAGCATTAAGGCCCAATTTCACCACGTTCGTTTAATACCTTAAACGAGATGTTCTCCGTTGTAAATCGCGATTATCGAAATGCGCGTTTCACCAACTTCGATTTACATGTAAATCGCGATCTACTCTTAAACGCTCGGGGACCCTTCGATTACCAGCACAAATCGCGATTTTCTCCAGCACTTCTCGAAATTTGTCAGCCATATTGTTTGTGTACTTCCCTCGTGCTTGTCGGTTTGTTGGTTAGGTTCGTGTGCTGAAATTTTTCTTTTCTCTATATTTGTCTTTGCTTGTCGCAATGTTCTGCTACGGTTTGGATGAAACTGTGGAGGACCTTATATTTGAGGAGTCACAAAGGCGTCCACGTTGGATTCGAGAGAGATCCAATTATTTTGATGAGTTGGACGAGGTAGATTTCGTTTCGCGATTTCGCCTGTCCAAGACATCAGCCCTGAATGTTCTGGATGAAATTGAAAACCAATTAGAGTTTCCATCAGACAAGTAAGTTCAATTTTCACCTCGTTTACGTACATACCTCAAGATATCAGTGATATTTAATTTATATTTTCGATTACTGCTTGAACAGAAGGAAGCAATGTTTGATTTGTTTTTATATGCTAAATAATGATATTGAAGT
>NNCF01129585.1:35518-46850 GCA_002313205.1 Laupala kohalensis
TATAATCTGATGGACTTTTCTCGTATTTCTCAGGAGTCATGGGTTCGAGACCCCCTCCTACCATGAATAAGGACGAGAACTTTGTTGTATTTACCGAACACGAATCTGGTAAATTTGGTGCCTGCCGCTGTATTTAGAGTCCTTTCCATTTTTACGAAATGCATGCGGTCTTTGAATCATATGCACGAATAATATTTTTATTTTTTTGTGAAGAAGTCACTAAGTTTCGTCGTAGACTTACGCCGGTGATCAAGTACGACACTAATTTACTCGATAAATTAAATAACTCGATTTATACCCTTTACACTAACGATTGGAACTGATTTCTCATAATGCATTGATAAAATATGATAAGAATTGGAGATGGCCGTGATTGATTACATGCAGCGACATATCATTGAGAGAAAATGTCATTAAACAATAAATGGAAGCTTTCATTTGCTCCGTGTACCACAAAACAAATGAAAATAATGTTTTTGTAGGGCTCAAAGCCAATAATTCAACTTCTTAGGGTCATTTATTAGAGATTTGAAAGTAAAATAAATATTCAGAATATTAATTTACTCTACCTCTTTTTCGTCCATGTTAAATAATATTCAAGTTTCTTTAAATGGTGAACAAGTGCGTGAATGTAGCAGATAGAAATTATTTTACTGCGTCTGTATCAATCTTTCAAGCGAAATTCCGCTAATGCGAATGTAATGCATACTAATTCTACTTTACGTACAGAAAATTGAAGCAAAATCGTTGGACCAGTTTTAGAAAAATATTTTAAAATGTTCTTTGACCTTAATGTGAAGTACCATTTGTTTTAAAGCAAAAACAGAATCAGCACGTGCATCGACAAGTAAAATCTATCGTAAATAGGAAATATGAATTAAATTGATTCATCCATTTACTCAGAATCGCTGCGTATAGATGGACGAACGTTATGCCAAAAACTACTTTTTCGGAATCAGGGGTCACGAAAACGGACATTTCCGTAAAAATCTTGTTTTCGAATTTTTTCACGATTACTATACTTCCTATGTACTACGTATATGAGAAAGTAATGCATACTACGTATATGAGAAAGTAAAAATATCAAGTATCATACAAAATAGAGTACCAAAATATTAAATAAGAAGCAAAATTAGTTTAAAGTTATATATCTGAGAAATGTCTACAGATAGCCAGTCCAGGGTGATATTGGTTTTGCATCTCCTGCGTTCCGACGAGTGTCATATGTTGTAAACCAACGAGAAGCGATCTTTCGATGACTGTTCTCGCTATTGATGAATTTATTATGGAAAAGGAAATTTACTGTAAATGTGTCGTGAAGATATTGCTGAGTTTCTGATAAGCATTGCAAGAGTTGTTGGCCAAGATGTGTGGCTTGAGTAAACGAGTGAAGACATACGAGGGAATCTAAACCATTTGTATGAACTGCGTCAGGGAGACACAGAGTGCTGAGCTGTGTCAGGAGGTGGCGACGTCACGGTCAATGGTCATATTTAAGAGAGGGATATCAAGACTCGACCTCAGACACGCTATCAAGAGACGTCAGAAGACGCCGACTTACGAGGGTCGCGTTGAGCACCGAAGGAACGACGCCGACCTGAGGCAGCTGAACGCTTTTCGAAGCCTGACCGAACCTGGACGACTGACCGCCGCCGCTTCACCACCGGACCATGTTCACTCGACCGGCTCAGCTCTCTCGCTCTCTGACCAGCCATGCCACCTTCAACACCGAGTGTGAGTAAAACAGCATAAACCCAAACTGCATTTTGATTGACTCACGGCTAGGACTCCCAACCACCCTCTTATCCTCTCCCCTCTAGTTGTGATGACTCCGCGCAGGCTTAGATACTCAGCCAACCTCCAGAGGCCTCGCGGCGGCCCATCGCAACAAATGTATTTGATAACAATCAATTGGCCAGAACAAGGAATTCTCTAATTCCACTTTGTTAGATGCAGTAAAATGTATTCATATCGTTTGCTTTGAATACCGTAACGAGGGCAAGATTCTGCAGTTTTGTGTGTATACCCTTCCAGACGTGATACCCAACACAAAATGGTGTCATTATAGATACCATCAGTGTAAAGCCAATGTGAGCAGTCGTTTTACGTGCTGCTACTCTTCTTAAATATGACACCTAAGTGGAATAAATCGACCTATTAACCAATTAAAAACTTCATGAATATACTGTGTCCTTGGAGGTTTACCAAACTGATAAACAGATTTGTCGTTCAATATTTCATCTAAAATTGTAACTTCATTTGGATCTTGACAAGGTGACTTTGAACCCTGGAATAGCAGGATGTTTTTAAAAATTTGCCTTCTATTAATTTTGCAATTGAATGTTGGAGTTTATTTTAATATGGACCTTGTACATCCAGCATACGAGGTGACGGAAAGTACACTCTGTTATGGGCGAGGAGTTAGTTCGCTCTTATAACAAAGGAGAAGGGGGGCCTTAGATGTTTAACTAAGCAATATAGATAAAGGAAGTAGTATCATTTTAACACATTTCAAGTTCTCATAAAAAAAGACATTACAATAACCACACACAAATACATATACTTGGTATTTCTAAATACTTCATATACTGAATTACGTTATATGATTCCTTTACGAAACATTGGGTGTGTATATTGAGACTTCTTGTAGTTATTAAGACTAATTAATTTTTTTTTCTTAATTGTCAATAATTATCATAAAAATTTGGAATAAAATACATCAAATTTATGATAATGAACCAAAGGGATGGGAACTGAAGACTCATTCCTATTGGAACAACTCACAATAAAAAAACACTCCAATATGGCGTTCAAATGACATCAAACACATTTATTGATTATCATGGTTATAGATTGATCTACACGCTAGGACACTGGTTAGTTATTGTAACTAGACATTGATTCGCCTACTGCGCTACATAAATGATCTCCCTTTTTTTAGGTTACTCACCTAAGTCTTTTTATGATGGGTTCATCTGTTCTTTAAGCTCTTACCACTTTCAAGCACGTCACTCTTTCCACTTGGCCTGATGTCTTTTAATTTACAATTTATAATTTACTAGGCCTTAACAAAATTTCAAATACACTCTACACTCTTGTACAATTATCACGGTGTCTTCTGATGTCTGACTGGATGATGATACTCAAGTTCACATGGCCACTCGCGTGATTGTTGAGGACACTGCTTCGTATCTCCCCGCCAATGTTCGATCCCTTTTTCTTGTCTACCTCAATTTACTCCATGCGGTCGTCTTGTTTCAGAGTTGCTCGAATCACTTAGTATTATATTTCATAACTCGTTCTTTGCAATATTTACCTTAATTGCGTGGTCACTTAACTAATTGCATTTAGCATGCCTTCTGGCTGACAACACCGTGAACTCACGTTATAATACACTGTGCAAAGACGATGCCTTCTCTGGGCTCACAATTCTACATAAGTGACTATTTGCGGCTAACGTTACTCTGAAGTGAATATTTGCTTGTTTTGTTAGAGTCCATTAACTCACTGGTCGAACTTTTCTAGCGGTACAAGTTATTTCCTGTTCTTTTGTAGCACACGATTTCTAACTGCTCATAAGGCAAACTTAGTGTATTCTACTACTGTCACGTGCTAATTAGTCGTAATTAATTTTAGCACTTTGTACGCTCTGATTCACTTACTAATATTGTTCATCGTCAGCACTGTTTGTTCCATAATTATCCGAACCTTATTGAATTTTGACGCACTAATTCATTAAACACTGGTGTTGTATCGTAGCAATTTGAACGAAAATACATTTTCACAGTCTCGTAAAATTTCATAGTCCGGTCAAATTTTCAGTTTGGTAAAATTTTCAGTCTAGGTCCCGAGTGCTTCCCTGCCCTAAAGCTCTACAAAAAATTAGCTTATCGTTCATGATCAGATTGACCATATGAACATCTATCTTCCAACTGCTTGCTTCTATCTACATAACTGCTTACAAACACTTGTTTCATGGCATTGATTCAAAAATTTTTACGGTAAGATCTTACCTGCAAAAATACATCATTCAATGAGATGTAGATTGCTTCGCAGCATTCAGGTACAATTTTGGAAATGGTGCACACTGGTATCCGAAAAAGGTACATTAGAGAATGGTAAGAATCACCTGAAATAGGATGAAAATTTTCATTTTAATATCCTGATATTTCGACATCAAAAGGATTTTAATCAATCCAGTTGTTCTCACATAACCTCATATCGAAATACTTGTAGCTTACTGTTCCTCACTTATTAATCACAATCAAAGCATTGTAGTTGTGTAAATAAGTGTATACAATTAAGTTTATTTGTATATGGTTACAAGTAATTTATTACTACCTACTGTGGCTAAATATCCGAGTGTCATACAAAGACGTTCACTGGCAGAAATTGCTCTGCGCATATTGGTGTCCTGTTTCTGTATTTTCGGACCAACCATTGCAAGAAGCTGGTCAAACATTTCTTTCGACATTCTCAGAAAATTGTAGAGTTGTTTGGGGTCTCCATCCTTCAGCTCACGTATTAAAGTGTCGTGGGCTCCGAGTTCATTTCTGGCCAACACTCAGTCCCTCACCCACATATTCATTTGCTTTTTCTTCACAATAAGCGCCACCACAAACGCTGCCGCACGCACGTCACCACGCGACATTTTAACTAACAACGTTTAGCACCCAAACAGCTAAGCTAACCTCTCAAACAATTCGATATACTGGCAATGTGCTGTCTACGCGGGACTCACCAACAGCGCCAACTCTAGCGACATAGACAGTTGCCAGTGTAAACACGTTCGACATATTTCCGGCAAGTGTGTCCGAGATCAACCAGAAAGTGATGTCGCTCATGCTTTCTGAGAGCAACTTGTAAGAGAATTGCGGCTCGTACAAACGCCTGAGCAAATTCTCTCGACATAAATGTGGCAAACTTTATTGCTCGTGGAAACGTACCTTTAGGGTGCGTCATTGGAGCTGAGGCTCGCACCACCCCCATTGTCCTTCCTACGTCTTGTCTTTGAACTCTTGATCATGTTCCTAGAGCTATCATTCCGAGTTTAATGAATAAAATTTGTATTTCATGACAATGTGCCTTTCTTAGTGCTCAAGAATGTCTCTCATGTGATAACGGTAAATTTTATTGACATTTGAACATGAATGTATTCGAGAATAATGTCATGTGATCAATTTGATTTTATAATGAGGATTTCATAAGTAGTTATCACTTTTTCAGCCAAGTTCTTATATATGCTTGGAGTAACTTTTCATTCATGATTCCATATGGTTACAATTATTTGTTTGTAAATAATAATCACAAATTCAGATACATAATCAATAATAAGAATTACAAAAAAATTATGTATATGGTACATGATTGTAAACCCCACTAAAACAAAGCTTGTGTGTGGGATTTTTAGTGCATATACATTCATAATATTAATGATGGCTAAAATTAATTGTGATATTGCACCAAACATATGCAAATACTTATCAAACAATTTTAGAATACATACAATGAAAAATACAATTATGAATACATACAATAAGGATAACAGACAATAATAATAAATTTATTGTCAAAAAACAGTACAAACTGCGTATGACCACGTGGAGGAAAAAAAACTAATTTACTCTCCGGAGGCAAGCAAGGGACCATCCCATCAATTCCGATCAAGGGCCCTAAGGCAGAGGCGGATTCAAAAATTTCAGCAAAAGTTCCTAGATAATATAAAAAGTTGTCTGCGAGTTATAATACATATATAATACAATATAATAAGTAATTCCATAAGCTATCTTTTAAAAATATTCCCGAAAAGACGTTAGTTGATATGTTATTTTACGGGTATTGATGGGATCCTGGATGCTATTTCCGGAACTACTAGACATGAGATTATTAAATTAACTCCTTGATTTATGTTATCTTTTATGTTAAATATTGTGGAGGAAACTACGTTTGATGAGGTTCCACACACGTGCTTTGGTAGATACGGAGGTGAGTTTAACTTTTAATTTTAGTGTCAGCAACTTCTTGAGTGAGTGTGAGGAGTCATGGTCTAGAAGCGCTCGGCGTTTTAATTTTTGTCCCTGGTTTGTTATATTGACCATAGAGGTCGCTAGTGATGCATGAGGCATCTGGGAGGCCACTACCGTTTTAATTTGAACCTCCTCGGAGGTCGTTTGATTGCTTTGATGATTACACAGCCCAACAGTGGTTTTGGTGCCGAAGTGTTTTGAGTTGATTTTATATGTATTTGATGCGCTGAATTCAAATATGGCATCAGTTTTTTTCTAACAGCTCTACTTTTAATTTTTTTTATTTTTTATGTTTTTTATAGGCCTATATGCAATATTATTTGTAATCTAAATTTATCATACACAAATAAATAAAACACAGGTTTTTTATAATTTAATTTTATTTCATAGGCCAATAAAGGAAAACATAAACTAAAGAAATCATTGCAGAAACACTAAACAAACTCTCTTTACCTGATCTTAATGAAAAGTATTGATCACTGCAAGTAGTCACTCAACACTTTTGAAGCTTCTTTTTCGTGACGCTCTAGAGTGTTGCTTCTTGGAGCAGTCTCTTTTCAAACTCCAGCAGTAATCTGCCATCATATGGGTATCCCATCTCCCTTGATAGCGATCCTCCATAGTTTTTATATCTTGGTGAAATCTTTCACCTTGTTCTTCGCTGGTGTCTCCCAAATTTTCAGGGAAACGATCTAAATGGCTGTGTAAGTAGTGAACTTTAATGCTCATGTTGCAGCCAAGATTTCTGAAGCTTGTGAGCATATTGTTTACTAGATCAACATAGTTTTCAGCTTTGTGCTTGCCTAGGAAATTTCTTACGACCTCAACAAATGATGTCCATGCTTCTCGTTCTGACTCATTCATGGAATTGACAAAGGTAGGATCCTTCATTAGCTGTCTTATTTGTGGGCCATCAAAAATACCAGCTTTCAGCTTTTCTGTACTCAACTGAGGCATCTTTCTTCCTATGTGCGCAAAACATGATCCATTCTTATCAAGAGCCTTAACAAACTGCTTCATTAGGCCTAGCTTAATATGCAGTGGAGGGAGGACGATGTTCTCTCGTTGAACTAAAGCTTCGTTAATAACATTCTTATGCCCAACAACCATATTTTCTCTCTTAGGCCACTCCTTTTTCACCCAATGGTTTTTTTTGTCCCTGCTGTCCCAGAGACACAAGAATCGAGGATATTTCGTGTATCCACTTTGTTGACCTAGGAGAAAATTTACCATTTTCAAGTCCACACATATCACCCATTGATGTTCATGGTACTTAATCTTTTTCAAGACCAAAGCTATGGTGTCATATTCTTCTTTCATTTGCGTTGAATGAGCAATTGGTATTGATCCATACTTGTTGCCATTGTGTAGAAGGACACACTTCATACTTCGCTTAGAACTGTCAATAAATAGGCGCCAATCATCCAGAGAATATTTAGGAAGACCCATTTTTTCCAGGAGGCTGTTAACATCATGACAGAAAACAAAATTGTCTTCTTGAGAGAAAAAGGGCAACAGATCTTTTTCCCTTGTACGATAAAACGTAATTTTGGTTCCTTCTTCCAGTAAGTTTTTGTCATTTTGTCTTGAGGCAAGTAACTCTGAAGCTTCTTTTGAAAGATTAAGGCCTCTGACAAGGTCACTGACCTCATCTTGTTTGAAACGTTGAGGGAATGATGACGTGCCCCCAAAATCACTTTCACTATCATCACATGTTTCAAAGGGTAGATCCAAGGTGCACTCATCCTCACAGAGCTCTGGTAGCTGATGAAACGTTGGGATCGGAACTTCATCTGAATGGGGGATTGGTCGTCTTGCCGAGGCTAAATCAGGATAATTCCATTTTTTGTGGTTGTTTTTGTTGATGCCAGTGATATTTACTAGACAGAAATAACAGTCATCAATGTGATTACTTGGTTCCCTCCAAACCATCGGTATGCCAAATTTAAGACTTTTCCTTTTTCCTGTAGTCCACTGTCGTAAATGTTCTGTACACGTTTTGCAGACAATATGAGGTGCCCATGATTTTTCCTGGTCACCAAGTCTGATACCAAAGTATCCATGATATACCTTCTTAATAAAGTCTGTGACACTTTTTCTGTTCTCTTTAAATGTATACTCACCGCATATGTAGCAAAACACATTGGAATGATTTATACAACTTCTTCTACTGGAACTCATCTTTTACCTCATGAAGGAAATATACAACAAGCATTCACAGTGAGAACTCTGCAACTAACCTCAATCAGAGTTGAAGCTTGAAGGTGACTACAGTAGTTAGCAGACAGACAGATGCTAATTTCACCTAGTGGATTTTTCTGTAAGTAACTTCAGTTACCTGAAAGCAACACTTCTGTTAAGATGAAAATATTCAGAAATATTTGTGATAATATATAAATATAAGTATTTTAATTTAATTTGTATTTAATTTTCTTGAAAGTAACATTGAGAACATGTTAACTATGGAGTAACCAGCTATTAATTAATTTTCGGGTAGTAATATTTTAATGCAAATAATGGAAAAATGTTACGGGGAGATTATGCCGCATCTAAAAAAGTATAGCTGATAGAGTAAAACGGGTTCCATATTTGAATTCAGCGCCTCAAACATAGTAATAATCAGCTTAAAAACCTTGGGCACCAAAAAAAAATATTTTTTTTTGTAGGCCTGTGTTATTATTTGAATTATGATTCTTAGGTAGTTCATTAGATTGTTTATGTAGAAGGGTTTTACGTTGTCTCTTAAATGTTTTGCAAGAAAATGTAGATCTGCAATCTCTACTTGAATAAGTACCCTACATGCAATTAGTACATAATCTGTTTTCTTTAACGAATTTCCATCAATTCTCAACATTTAGTTCATTAAACGAGGGACATTGATATAAGAGGTGCTCTTGCTTGCATTTAAAACACGAACGCGTTTTAATTTGAGTTTGTGTTTCAAAGGTATTTGAATATTTTTTAGTTTTAGATACATTTGCACCTGTCATTTGTTTAGTTAGATTTTTAATTGGTTCCCTGATAGAGGCTGCTAGGGCCTGTGTCTATTGCTCTAGGTAATCCACCAAATCGTTAAATGTAGGTAATGAAGTAGTGTGGTGTGTTTCCTCCTACCTCTTGAGGGTCGCTGTGTCGAGTTTCGACGTGGCGTGATAAACCCATGATTCTACGTCTATTCTAAGAGATTTCAGTGTTCGAATGCAACTCTGAAAATCTACGAGTGTTCTTAACTCATGAGGAGACTCCTTTTGAATTTTAGGATATCCAACTAGCGACCTTATTGTAGTGTTACCCATTACTCTGGGATTATCGTATCTTTTCGCTAGTGCATTCCAAGCTACTAGGTAGTTTTCATTGGTTAATTCTAATGAGGCGATTAAATTGTAAGCGGGGTGTTCTATTGATGTTTTTAAATATTGCAGCCTTTGAGCGTTAGATAATTCTTCGTGCTGATTGATAATGGATTCAAATAGTTCTGTGAAGGAAACCCACTTTAAAATATCTCCTGAGAATTTAGGTAAAACCATACGTGGCAATTGAGAGGAAATCCATCTATGAGTAAATGAATTGTCCTGAGACTCATTGTGGAGGGGTCTGTGGGTGACGGATGGCCTTCCCATTTGTGTGAGAAGCTCTCCTGCTCGACCTGTTAATTTGTAGTAATTGTTTTCGAACTCTAATCTGTCCTTATCGTTGCATACTCCGGTGAGGGTCTCTAGCACGACCTGATATTTTTCATGATCCTTGAATATATTTCCTAGGGTGATTTTAAGTTTCACGATCGAATCTATTTTATCCTCATCCTCATTAAAGTTATCTATGTGCGTACGTCACCTGGTCAATTTGGATCTAGTAATCACTATTTGACGTTTGCATATCTTAATCTCTTCCTCTGAGCCCGACATGGTAGAAGGATGGGGAATGGCACACTTGGAGAGCTAATAAATGAAATAGTTATCTCACCAAATGTAGAGTAGCTAGAGTTGTGGAATCGGTGAGCTGAAAGTATTAAGATAGAATTAGTACATTGAATATTTGATTACAAATGTGAATTTACAAGAACTTATGATCCTGGTCACGGCACCAAAAATTATGTATGTTATGGACGAGGAGTTCGTTTGCTCTTATAACAAAGGAGAAGGGGGGACTTAGACGTTTAACTATGTAATATAGATAAAGGAAGTAGGATCTTTTTAACGCATATCAAGTTCTCATAACAAAACACATTTATTACAATAACCAAACACAAATACATATACACTTGGTATGTCTAAATACTTCATATACTGAATTACGTTATATGATTCTTTTATAAACTGTTATATACGAATGACCATTCGACGTCATAACGTAGGAGAAAAGGTGGGACTTGTATGTTTCAACAAGCAACACAGATAAAGGAAATCAGATCTTGTAAGTACATGTCATGTTCTCAAAACACATTTATTCTATTCTTTTATATATACACACACACACATTTGATTTTCACTTAAAATTACGTATGCTGTATTACACCTTTATACTCCCTTCCTTGCAAGCTTGATATTGTTGTACTTTACAACAATTTCCCCGAGTATAGTTTTATGCAAAATTACGTAGAAAATAACCAAAATATGAAGTGTGACCAATTTATGTTCATACACAAATACTTCCCCTTAAGAATACCCCCAACATCTGTTTTTAAAGAAGAATTACGTATATGTTGAATTCGAGAAAAATTGAAATATGACCATTTTGGTGCATATAAGAAGAAACTCCCCGCTAGAGAACAAGTTTTTGTTCTCTTTACCCCCCAAATGACGTTAAATAAATATAATGTATAGAGAAACTAAAGAAATGACATAGTTATTGAAGATTACCAAGATGCTATATACATATACTGCAGGATTGTTTTAGTTGATAATTCGAAAGCTGGGCAAACCTGATAAAATAGTTGTTATGAATTGTTAATAATAGTTATTAGCTTACTAATTGCAAGATTTGTGCAAGCCATCGTCATAGATTTGAAAGTTATATGTAGTAACACGTTCCTCATGTTTTGCCATGGTTACATGTTATCCATGGTCTTAGCTGATGTAGATTGCTGACTCCTGTTGTTGGCTGTGAATGTTGTAGAGCAGGCGATGATTGGAAATGTTGACGGTCGATGACATAGTGAAACTAAAAACAAGTATAAGTTGATGTGTTCAGCATCTCGACGATAGTTTACGTCGTACTGCCATTTGAGCAGAGTTTCGAAGTGTTTAGCTACGATGAAGTAGTAGAGTAGTAGAGTAACGTTACTCGAAGATTGTTCCGACTGCTTA
>NNCF01129590.1:9449-29315 GCA_002313205.1 Laupala kohalensis
CTTCAGTAATTAATGTAGACAGTCAACAAAAACGTGGGCCAAGGGAGAATAATGAAAGAAAGCAGGTAGTTTACCATGAGATTATTTCGACAAATCGTAGGTTTCCTTCAAAATGCTTCTTATGTTCAGAAGCATTTCACAGATTATACAAATGTTCGAAGTTTTTAAAATTGTCTCCAAAGGAAAGAAAAAACTTCGTAAGAACTAACAATTATTGCTTCAATTGTTTAGCTCCATTTAAAAAAGAATATACTTGTTCCAACCAAACCTGTCTCTCTTGCAAGAGAAGGCATCATTCCTTATTGCACATAGAAGAAAGGGTCTCGAGTGAAAAACAAAACGACTCTCAGGCTGAAACAGTAATACAATGTTCAGTTGATATTGAAAGGGCGGTTATCTTACCAACAGCTGGTGTATATGTCAAAAATGCTAGCGGTTACAAACTTCCTGTCAGAGCGCTCATTGACTCTGGTTCCATGTCAAATTTCATTTCTGAAAGATTAGTTCAAAAATTACAATTGAATAGAATTAAGTAAGAAACAAAATTGTCTTCGGTGAACTCATTAAAAACTGGGTCAAACGCTATTATCATGGTAACTATTGCTTTCTTCGACCATAAATATACCAACCAAATCAAGTGCGTTATTCTCCCAAAAGTATCTACAAATCTGCCTATTAAAGACATTAATGTTAGTTCTATTTCCTTCCCTAACAAGGTCAAATTAGCAGACCCTCAGTTTTTTAAATCCGCTGCAATTGACATGCTGTTGAATTGTGAGGTATTTTCTCAAATACTACTCAACAAAAAATATAATTTAAAATCTTTTCCCTCAATTATCAGTACAAAACTGGGGTTTATAATTGCTGGGTCAATACCTTCAGAGGTGGACGAAGAATATTCTTGTAATTTTACAATGCAAGAAGAAAATAATTCAAATAAGGCCCTTGAGGAAAGGTTAAAAGCATTTTGGGAATTAGAAGGCTTCAATGAGAACGATGAGAAGTCATCGGTTGACCCAGCAGAGCTACATTTTAAAAACAACACTGTCAGACACTCTGATGGGCGTTTTCAGGTGGCATTACCCTTCAATCAGGAAACAAGGTTGCTAGGAAAATCGTATAATTTGGCCAAAAAGAGATTATTAATGTTAGAAAAACGATTTGATATCGACAAAGGTTTGCAAAAGGATTATAAAGCGCTCATTAATGAATAATTGAATTTAGGTCATGCCACGAGAGTAGGAAATGAGGTTTTCGGACAAAATCATTATTTTATCCCTCATTTCGCAGTGAGAAATGAAAATTCTTCTACGACACCACTGAGAGTCATTTTTGACGCATCTACCCCCACTTCAACGGGATATGCAATAAATGATCTTTTGATGGGTGGTCCGCGAATTCAACGTAACTTAATGGATGTATTATTAGAATTTAGAGTACATATAGTAGCCTTCAGTGCTGACGTTCAAAAAATGTACAGACAGGTTAAAGTAAAACCATCTGACAAAATGTTTCAATTGATTTTATGGCGGGACGACCCAGGAAGAAAAATACAAATTCTATCTCTCAATACCTTGACGTATGGCTTTAAAAACAGTTCGTTTGATGCGGTAAGATGTTTATGGGAATTAGCAGAGGAAAGCAAAGCGGAATATCCGAGGGCTAGCGATAGTGTAAAAAGGAATTTCTACGTAGATGATTTACTAAAAGGAAGTCATGATGTTAAATCAGCGGTAGGGATAGCCCAACAAATAAAAGACATATTAGCACAAGGTAAATTTCCCCTAACTAAATGGGCCAGTAACAGCTCAGAATTCCTGTCATATTTTTCAAAAGAAACCTTAGCGCAATCACCATTGATTTTAAAAGCCGAAGGCCACTTAAAAACTCTTGGTTTAAAGTGGAATCCTACAGATGACACGTTGAGCGTGTGTGGTAAACTCGAACCTTTACAAGTCCCTTCTGTGGGTACAAAAAGAAAAATTTTGAGTATTATCAGCATGATTTTCGATCCAAATAATCTTTTAAGCCCAGTAACGATAAGGTAAAATTGTTCATGCAAAAGCTGTGGAAGGTCAAGTTATCTTGGGATGTTCCTATCGAAAAAGGGCTTCAGAAAGAATGGGAAGACTTGTCGGAAGAATTGAAATTCATTCCCGTTGTGAAATTTCCTCGTTGTGTTATTCCATCTGGTTGTTCAACCAACTTCTCCTTGCATTGTTATACTGATGCTGGTCCTAAGGTGTATGGTTGTGTCAATATGTCGTTTCCAAAAATGGAAGCTTTAACACAAGCAATTTATTGTGCTCTAAAACTCGAGTTGCCCCTTGCGCTCAAAATTTGACAATCCCAAAGCTGGAATTGTGTGGAGCAGTGTTACTTGTCAAACTCGTTGACAGAGTAATAACCAATCTGCCAATTCTGTTTAAAAATGTTCATCTTTACACTGACAGTACCATTGTATTGTCCTGGATAAAAAAATAATAATACTAAAACTGAGCTCTTTGTGTCTCATCGTTTCAAATAATTAGAAACTTATCTAGAGATGTGGTTTGGTCGCATGTAAAAGACTGTGAAAATCCAGCTGATCTTTTAACCCGTGTAATGTCTGTATCTGCCCTGAACGACTCAGGATTATGGCGGCATGGTCCTGATAATCTTAGAAAGGAAACCGGCCATGTTCAATTCATACCAAATGAATTAAATTCAAAAACCTTGTCAGAAAATATTCTGCCCTCTCATAATACTGTGAATGAAGTCGTAGAAATAAGGGAAAATGAATCTTGCCTCATGAAAGTGATAGCAAAATTCTCAAAATTTAATTTTCTCATTAGAACTATCGCGTACTGTCTGCGATTCATTCAGAACTGCAGAGCTGCAATAAAAAAGAGGCCAAAAACGTAGATCCCTTATCAGTCACACTGTTGAATCAATCGCTAAAACTAATAATCAAAGAGGTAAAACTCCATATCTTTCATAATGAGAATAAGGCATTGAAGTCTGGTAAGGAACTGCCTAGGGGAAGTAAATTGATAGGGTTATTTCCTTTTATTGATAATCAAGGTGTGATAAGAGTCGGGGGAAGGTTACAAAATTCTCATCTGACATTTGAGGAAAAACATCCTATTGTATTAACATGTAATAACCATTTATCTGAATTAATAGCAGAAGCGTATCACTTGAGATATCTACATGCAGGCCCACAACTGCTGAGTTCTGCAATAAAATCCAAGTATTGGATAATATCATTAAACAAATTAGTGAGAAGAATAGGAATCGTTGTTTAACCTGCGTGAAATTAAAGAGACAAACAGCTCGACAATTAATGGGTGCATTACCAACAACTCGGGTCACACCCTCTTCACCTTTTTCTCATGTTTCAGTGGATTTCACAGGACCACTAAACGTTCGTATGGGTTTACCTCGCTCAAAAGCCATTGTAAAGGCCTATATATATCTGTTTTTGTCTGTCATTCTTCAAAGGCTGTGTGTTTGGATTTGGTTGAATCACTTAATACCAAGCATTTCATAGNGAATCTTTTAATACCAAGCACTTCATAGCCTGTCTCACCAGGTTCTCATCCAGGTTCGGTTTTCCAAAAACAATTATGTTTGACAATGCTAAAACCTTTGTCAAAACTAGTAGGGATTTCTCAGAATTTTTAAGCTACATCTCAAGGAAGGAAAATCGAGAAGAAATCGAATCAATGTTGAGTAATCAAAATACTCAGTGGATTTTCTCCCCTCCGTACAGTCCGCATAGAAACAGCCTTGTCGAAGCGGCTATAAAATCCATGAAATATCATTTGAGAAGAACCTTGGGGCAAAATGTGATATCCTTCCTAGAATTACGTACCCTGCTATCCACAATCGAAGCCTGCCTAAACTCTCGTCCGTTGTTTACCCGGCCTACAAATGATGATGACGTGGAAATTATAACGCCACAACACCTGATAACAGGCCATCCTCTAAAAAATTTACCTTTCACTCAAGACGACAAAAATTTTCAAAATCCAATGCAACGATACATGGCTTTAAAAAACCATTTAAATTATTTATGGAAACGTTGGTCTGCAGACTATTTGTCATCACTCCAAAATAGATCAAAATTGCAAACAGTATCTAATTCACTATCAGAAAGTGACTTAGTTATTTTGAAAGACTCTCCCGTGCCCTTTGAATGGAAAATAGCTAGGGTTGTTAAGACTTTTCCAGATCAAAACGGGTTAATCCGTACGATACAGGTTAAAACCGCAAAAGGAATATATATACGTGCCGTTCAAAAGGTTTGTTTGCTACCAAAGGAGTAACAAACTACTGTAAAATCACTCCCCAGGACTAAACAAATTGACATATATGAAATAGTTGAAAAATCTCAGGAGGCAGGAGGACTTCTGAGTAAAATACAATCACTCGAAGTAATTGCCATTTAGTAATTCTGTGTAATAAAAATTTCCTTAAAATAGGGCAATTAAAGCAATCTCAAAATCCTTTAACTTCGAGGCCAATAGCATATGTAGGACAGTGTATACCGGAAAGAAAGAATTCTTTACCTTCCTTCATGCTCCCGCATATGCACATTTTGCCGATGCGAAAGAATCAAGGCCTTACGGTCGTGGTAAACGCATTATCAGTGCGTAATATCTTAATTATATTCTGACAATCTCAACGTCCTATCTTCTTCCCGAAAAGTATTTGACTCACAATTCTAACCACCTATGTTCTCGTCGGTTCTCGAACTCAGGACTTCGAACCCCGGCCGTCGGCCCATGTTATGTTTCGAAATGCACCTACAGGTACTGTATCAAGCTCACCTGGACTTGGCAGGCGCCTCTTGCTTACAGGTGTGACATACGCTTGCGCGGTTCGTCAGATAGACGTTCCCGCCTTAAAGAAATACTAATTATTTTGCAGAACTGAAGAGGCCCGTAGAGGCCATGAAAAGGCACAAAAAGGCCATGAAAAGGCCCGAAGAGGCCCGTAAAGGCCATGAAGAGGCACGTAGTAGCCATTAAGAGGCCCAAAGAGGCCTGTGGTGGTCTTGAAGAGGCCCGTAGAGGCCATTAAGGGGCCCGATGAGGCTCGAAAAGGCCCGTAGAGGCCATGAAGAGACCCGACGAGGTCCGAAAAGGCCATAAAGAGGCCCCTAGAGGCCATTAAAGACCCTAAAAAGCCCGAACAGACACGTAGAGGCCATGAAGAGGCCCAAAGGGGTCTGTAGAGGCCATGAAGAGCCCCGTAGAGGCCATGAAGTGGCCCAAAGAGACCATGAAGAGGCACAAAAAGGCCTGTAGAGGCCATAAAAAGGCACGTAGAAACCATTAAGAGGCCTAAAGAAGCCTGTAGAGGCCATTAAGAGACCCGTAGAGGCCATGAAGAGGCCCGAAGAGGCCATGAAGAGGCCCGAAGAGGTCCGTAGAGGCAATAAAGGGACCCGATGAGGCCCGAAGAGGCACGTAGAGGCCATGAAGAGGCACGTAGAGGCCATTAAGAGGCCCAATGAGGCCTGTAGATGTCATAAAGAGACACATAGAGGCCATGAAGAGGCTCGTAGAGGCCATTAAGAGGCCCGAAAAATCCCGAAGTGACCCGTAGAGGCCATTAAGAGGCCCAAAGAGGCCTGTAGAGGACACGAAAAGGCCCGAAGTGGCCCGTAGAGGCCATGAAGAGTCACGTAGAGGCCATTAAGAGGCCCAAAGAGGCCTGTAGAGGACACGAAAAGGCCCGAAGAGGCCCGTAGAGGCCATGAAGAGTCACGTAGAGGCCATTAAGAGGCCCAAAGAGGCCTGTAGAGGACACGAAAAGGCCCGAAGAGGCCCGTAGAGGCCATGAAGAGTCACGTAGAGGCCATTAAGAGGCCCAAAGAGGCCTGTAGAGGACACGAAAAGGCCCGAAGAGGCCCGTAGAGGCCATGAAGAGTCACGTAGAGGCCATTAAGAGGCCCAAAGAGGCCTGTAGAGGACACGAAAAGGCCCGAAGAGGCCCGTAGAGGCCATGAAGAGTCACGTAGAGGCCATTAAGAGGCCCAAAGAGGCCTGTAGAGGACACGAAAAGGCCCGAAGAGGCCCGTAGAGGCCATGAAGAGTCACGTAGAGGCCATTAAGAGGCCCAAAGAGGCCTGTAGAGGACACGAAAAGGCCCGAAGAGGCCCGTAGAGGCCATGAAGAGTCACGTAGAGGCCATTAAGAGGCCCAAAGAGGCCTGTAGAGGACACGAAAAGGCCCGAAGAGGCCCGTAGAGGCCATGAAGAGTCACGTAGAGGCCATTAAGAGGCCCAAAGAGGCCATGAAGACGCCCGAAGAGGCCTGTAGAGGCCATGAAGACGCCCGAAGAGGCCATGAAGACGCCCGAAGAGGCCCGTAGAGGCCATGAAGAGGCCCGAAGAGGCCATAAAGAGTCTTGAAGAGGCCCGTAGAGGCCATGAAGCGGCTTAAAGAGGCGTGTAGAGGCCATGAAGAGGTCCGTAGAGGCGATTACGAAACCCGAAAAGGCCCGAAGTGACAACTAAAAGCCATTAAGAGGCGCAAAGAGGCCTGTAGAGATCATGAAGAGGCTCGTAGAGGCCATGAAGAAGCCCGAAGTGGCCCGTAGAGGGCATGAAGAGGTCCGATTAAGCACGTAGAGGCCATAATGAGGCCCTTAGAGGCCATTAAGAGGCTCCGAAAAGGCCCGAAGATATCCGTAGAGGCCCGACGAAACCCGACGTGGCCCGACGACGTCCGACGAGGTCCGACGAGGTCCGACGAAGCCCGACNGACAAAACCCGACGAGGCCCGACAAGGCCCGACAAGGCCCGACGAGGCCCGACGAGTCCCGACGAAACCCGACGAGGCCCGACGAGGCCCGACGAAGACCGACGAGGTCCGACGAGGCCCGACGAGGCCCGACTAGGCCCGACGAGGCCCGACGAGTTCCGACGAGGTCTTTATGGCCTCTACAGGCCTCTTTGGGCCTTTTAATGGCCTCTATGGGCCTCTTCATGACCTCTACAGTTCACTTTGGGTCTCTTAATGGCCTCTACGGGTATCTTCGGGCCTTTTCGGTCCTCTTAATGGCCTTTACGTGCTTCTTTATGGCCTCAACGGGCATCTTCAAGCCTCATCGGAACTCTGCATGGCTTCTATTGGCCTCTTCTCGGCCTCTTCATGGCCTCTACGAGCCTCTTTATGGCCTCTAGATTCCTATTTGGGCCTCTTAATGGCCTCTACGGTCCTCTTCGAGTCTTATCGGGCCACTTCATGGCCTCTACGGGCCTCTTCATGGCCTCTACAGGCCCCTTTGGCCCTCTTCATGGCCTCTTTGGGCCTCTTCTTTGCCTCTACGAGTCTCTTCGGGCCTTTTCGGGTTTCTTAATTGCCTTTAGGGGCCTCTTTATGGCCTTTTCGGACCTCTTCGAGATGCTTCATGGCCTGGACGGACCTCTTCGAGCCTCATCGGGCTCCTTCATGGCCTCTACTGGCCTCTTTATGGCCTCTACAGGCCACTTTGGGCTTCCTAATAGCCTTTACGGGCCACTTCATGGCCTCTACAGGCCTCTTCGAGCCTCTTAATGGCCTCTACGGGTCTCTTCAGGTATTTTCAGTCCTCTTAATGACCTCTACGGGCCTGTTCTAGGCCTGTACGGGCCTCTTCGGGCCTCATCATGGCCTCTACGGTCTCTTCATGGCTTTGAGAGGTCTCTTTGGGCCCTTTCATGGCCTCTACGAGTCTCTTCGGGCCTCATCGGGCCTCTTTATTGCCTTTACGGGCCTCTTCGGGCCTCTTCATGGACTCTTCGGGTCTCTTCATGGCCTCTACGGGTCTCTTCATGGCCTCTACAGGCCTCTTTAGGCCTCTTAATGGTTTCTAAGTGCCTTTTTATGGCCTCTACAGGCCTCTTTGGGTCTCTTAATGGCCTCTTTAGGCCTCTTCTTGGCCTCTACGAGTCACTTCGGGCCTTTTCGGGCCTCTTAATTGCCTTTAGGGGCCTCTTTATGGCCTCTTCGGGCCTCATCGGGCCTCTTCATGGCATCTACGGGCCCCTACGGGCCACTTTATGACCTCTACGGGCCTCTTCGGTCCTCATCGGGCCTCTTCATGGCCTCTACAGGCTTCTTCGGGCATCTTCATGGCATCTACGGGCCACTTCATGACCTCTACAGGCCTCTTTAGGTCTCTTAATGGCCTCTGCGGGTCACTTTGGGCCTTTTCGGGCCTCCTAATGGCCTCTACGGACCTCTTTATAGCCTTTTTGGGCCTTTTGGGGAGTCTTTATGGCACCTACATGCCTCTTCAAGCCTCATCGGGCCTCTTCATGGACTCTACGGGCCTCTTCATGGCCTCTACACGCCTTTTAGGGCCTCTTAATGGCTTCTACGGGCCTCGTCATGGCTTCTACAGGTCTCTTTGGGCCTCATAATGGCCTCTACGGGTCTTTTCGGGCCTTGTCTGTCCTCTTTATGGCCTCTACAGATCACTTCGGGGCTTTTCGGGCCTCTTAATGGCCTCTAAGGGCCTCTTCATTGCCTCTACGGGCAACTTAGGCACTCATCGCGCCACTTTATTGCCTCTACAGGCGTCTTTAGGCCATTTTAAGGGCCTCTTCGGGCCTCTTCGGGCCTTTTCGGTCTTCTTAGTCGCCCCGACGAACCTCTTCATGGCTTCTACGGGCCTCTTCGTGGCTTCTACACGCCTCCTTGGACCTCTTTATGGCCTCTACAGGGTTCTTTGGGCTTCTTAATGGCCTCTAGGTGCCTTCGGGTCTCTTCATGGCCTCTACGGTCTCTTCATGGCCTCTACTGTCTCTTCATGGCTTTGAGAGGTCTCTTTGGGCCCTTTCATGGCCTCTACGAGTCTCTTCGGACATTTTCGGGCCTCTTCATGGCCTCTAGGGGTCTCTTTATGGCCTTTTCGGGTCTCTTCGGGACACTTTATGGCCTCTAAGGGCCTCTTTGAGCCTCATCGGGCCTCTTCATGTCCTCTACGGGCCTCTTCATGTCCTCTACGGGTCTCTTCTTGGTCTCTATAGGCCTCTTTGGGCCTCCTTATGGCCTCTACAAGTCTCTTCGGGCCTTTTCGGTCCTGTTAATGACCTCTTCATGGCCTCTTCGGGCGTCATCGGGCCTCTTCATGGTCTCTACGGGCCTCTTCGTGCCACTTCATGGCCTCTACGGGCCTCTTCATGGCCTCTACAGGCCTCTTTGGGTCTCCTAATGGCATTTACTGGATTCTTCATGGCCTCTACGGGCCTTTTCAGACCTCATCAGGCCTCTTCATGGCCTCTACGGGCCTCTTCGGGCTACTTCATGGCATCTACAAGCCTCTTCATGTCCTCCACAGGCCTCTTTGTGCCTCTTAATGGCTTCTACGGGTCTCTTCATGGCTTCTACAAGCCTCTTTGGGCCTCTTCATGGCCTCTACGAGTCTCTTCGGGTTTTTTCGGGCCTCTTAATGGTCTCTAAAGGCCACTTTATGGCCTTTTTGTGCCTCTTCGGGACACTTCATGGCTACTACGGGCCTCTTCGGGCCTCATCGGGCATCTTCCTGGCCTCTACAGGCCTCTTTGGGCCACTTAATTGCCTTTATGGATCAGTTCGGGCCTTTTCGGTCCTGTTAATGGCATCTACGTGCATCTTCATGGCCTCTACGGGCCTCTTCGGGTCTCATCAGGTCTCATCATGGCCTCTAAGGGCCTCTTCAGGCCTCTTCATGGCCTCTTCTGGCCTCTTTATGGCCTCTTCAGACCCCTTTGGACCGCTTAAAGGCCTCTCCGTGCCTCTACGGACCTTTTCATGGCCTCTACAGGCCTCTTTGGGCCTCTTCATGGCCTCATTGGGCCTCTTCATGGCCTCTAAGTCCTTTTTATGGCCTCTACAGGCCACTTTGGGCCTCTTATTGGCCTTTAAAGGGCTTTTTTATGGCCTCTACAGGCCTCTTCATAGCCTCTACAGGCCTTTCTGGTCCCCTTAATGGCCTCTAAGGGCCCCTTCATGGCCTCTACAGGCCTCTTTGTGCCTCTTAATGGCCTCTACGGGCCTTTTCATGGCCTCTACAGGCGTCTTTGGGCCTTTTGATGGCATATACGGGCCTCTTTATGGTCTCTACAGACCTCTTTAAACAAAATAATGGCCTCTCCGTGCCACTTAATGGCCTCTACGGGCTTCTTCGAGCCTCTTCATGGCCTCTGCGGGCCTCTTCATTGCCTTTACAAGCCTCTTTGGGCCACTTAATATCCTCTACGGGCCTCTTAGTGCATCATAGGGTTACTTCATGGCCTCTACGAGTTTCTTCGGGCCTTTTCGGTTCTCTTCATGGCCTCTACGAGTTTCTTCGGGCCTTTTCGGTTCTCTTCATGGCCTCTTCGTGTCTTTTCGGGCCTTTTCGGTCCTTTCATGGCCTCAACGGGTTTCTTCATGGCATCTACAGGCCTCTTTGGGCCTCTTAATGGCCTTCACGTGCCTATTTATGGCCTCTACAGGCCTCATTGGGCATCTTAATGGCCTCTACGGGTCACTTCGGGCCTTTTTGGGCCTCTGAAAGGCTTTCACGTTCCTCTTCATGGCCTCTACGGCCCTATTTCGACCTCCTCATGGCTTCTACGGGCTTCATCGGACCTCTTTGGGTCTTTTCATTGCTTCTACAGGCCTCTTTGGGCCACATCATGCCTCTTTATGTCCTCTACGGGCCTCTTCGGGCCTCTTCATGGCCCTTACGAGACTCTTCTTGGCCTCTACAGGCAGTTTTGGGCCTTTTAATGGCTCCTACGTGACACTTTATGGCTTCTACAGGCATCATTAGACCTCTTAATCGCCTCTACGGGTCTCTTCGGGCCTTTTCGGTCCTCTTTATGGCCTCCACGGGCCTTTTCATGATCTATGGGCCTCTTCAGGTCTCTTCATGGCCTCTACGGGCCTCTTCATTGCCTCTACGAGCCTCTTTGTGCGCCTTAATGGCTTCTACGGACCTCTTTGGGCATGATCGGGCCTCTTTACGGCCTTCACAAGCCTCTTCATGGCCTCTACAGGCCTCTTCATGGCCTCTACGTGCCTCTTCGAGTCTCATCGGGCCTCTTCATGGCGTTCCTGGCCTCTAGAGGCTCTTCATGGCCTTTTCGGACCTCTACGGGCCTCTTCAGGCCTCTTCATGGCCTTTACGTGTCTCTTGATGGCCTCTACGGGCCTCTTTGGGCTTCTTAATGGCTTCTACGGATATCTTCGGGCCTCATCGGCCCTCTTTACGGCCTTTACAAGCTTCTTCATGGATTCTACCGGCCTCTTCATGGTCTCTACGGGTTTCTTTGGGCCTCTTATTGGCCTCTACGGGCCTCTTCATGGCCTCTACAGGCCTCTTTGAGCCCCTTAAAGGCCTCTCCGTGCCTCTTCATGGCTTCTACGGGCCACTTTGGGCAACTTCATGGCCTCTACGGGCCTTTTCTAGCCTCATCGCGCCTTTTATGGTCTCTACGGGCCTTGTCATGGCCTCTACGGGCCTCTTCAAGCCTTTTCATGGCCTCTACGGGCCTCTTTATGGCCTCTGCGGACTTCTTTGAGCCACTTCATGGTCCCTACGGGGCTCTTCGGCCCTTATCGGGCCTCTTCATGGAGTCTACAAACCTCTTTAAGGCTTTTATTGGCCTCTACGGGTTAATTTTTGGCCTTATGGGGCCTCCAAATGGCCTCTATGGGCCTCTTAATGGCTTCTACGGGCCTCTTTGGGCCGCTTCATGGCCTCTACGGGCCTCTTCAATGCCTCTACAGGCCTCTTTGGGCCTCTTAATGGCCTCTACGTGCCTCTTCATGGCCTTTTCGGGTCTCATCGGACCTTTTTGGTTTTCTTAATGGCGTCTACGGTGTTCTTCTTGGCATTTACGGGCCAATTCGGGCCTGATCGGGAGTCTTCATGGCCTCTACGGGCCTCTTCGGGCCTTTTTATGGCCTCTTCGGGCCTCTTCATGGCCACTTTAGGCCTCTTAATGACATCTACAGGCCAGATTGGGCCTCATAATGGCCTCTACGGGCCACTTTATGTCTTTTTCAGCCACTTTATGCTTCCTAATGGCCCAAAGAGGCCATGAAGAGGCCCGTAGAGGCCATTAAGAGACCCGTAAAGGTCATTAAGAGGCCCAAAAAGGCCTGTAGAGACCATAAAGAGGCCCGTAGAGGCCATGAAGATACCCGATGAGATCCGAAGAGGCCCGTAGATGCCATTATGAGGCCTAATGATGCCTGTAGAAGCCATAAAGAGACCCGTAGAGGCCATGAAGAGGCCCAAACAGGCCCGTAGAGGCCATGAAGAGGCCCTTAGNAGGCCATTATTTTGTTTAAAGAGGTCTGTAGAGACCATAAAGAGGCCCGTATATGCCATCAAAAGGCCCAAAGACGCCTGTAGAGGCCATGAAAAGGCCCGTAGAGGCCATTAAGAGGCACAAAGAGGCCTGTAGAGGCCATGAAGGGGCCCTTAGAGGCCATTAAGGGGACCAGAAAGGCCTGTAGAGGCTATGAAGAGGCCTGTAGAGGCCATAAAAAAGCCCTTTAAAGGCCAATAAGAGGCCCAAAGTGGCCTGTAGAGGCCATAAAAAGGACTTAGAGGCCATGAAGAGGCCCAATGAGGCCATGAAGAGGCCCAAAGAGGCCTGTAGAGGCCATGAAAAGGTCCGTAGAGGCACGGAGAGGCCTTTAAGCGGTCCAAAGGGGTCTGAAGAGGCCATAAAGAGGCCAGAAGAGGCCATGAAGAGGCCTGAAGAGGCCCTTAGAGGCCATGATGAGACCTGATGAGACCCGAAGAGGCCCGTAGAGGCCATGAAGATGCACGTAGATGCCATTAACAGGACCGAAAAGGCCCGAACTGATCCATAAAGGCAATTAAGTGGCCCAAAGAGGCCTGTAGAGGCCATTAAAAGGTCCGTAGAGGGGATGAAGAGGCCCAAAGAGGCCTGTAAAGGCCATGAAGAAGCCCTTAGAGACCATTATGAGGCCCAATGAGGCCTGTTGAGGCCATAAGGAGGCCCGTAGAGACCAACGACGCGTGCACCACCCCAACTCTTTACTCAGGAGAGGTTTAGTGTGTTAGATGACATGTCCCTGTTTCCTCCCTTACCTACTCGTTTCATCCCCTCCCGTCCAGTACCCAGACCTGTTCGCACACCACGCACTGGTAAGCACAGCCGCCCAAAACCACGTAAAGTAGTGCTATCCAGAGATGATACCAACACTTCCACGCAGAAATCAAACGTGCTCATACTAGCTGATTCGCACGGTCGTCAGATGTCCTCCGTATTGCGTGGATTTCTTCCTAGCCAGTTCTCAGTCTCCGGTTTCTTTAAGCCAAACGCTCGTTTGGCTGAAGTTATTCGAGAACTGGACACTTACACTAAAAAACTCACTGAGCGGGACACAGTAATCATCATAGGTGGGCAGAACGATATCAACTTGGGTGGACATTTTAACGCGTCTGAACATCTACAGAAACTAAAAATGGCCTCCCTGCACACAAACATAGTGCTCTCTAGCCTGCCTCCACGCTTCAACGTTCCACAAATAAACCACGAAATTAACCTGGCAAACATCTCCCTAAAACATCACCTGGCAGACACAAAAATCACATTTTTTGATTTGCAACCACACCTGACCTCCAAGGACTTTACCCAGCACGGTTGACACCTGAAACCGTCTGGGAAACAGCACTTCGGTTCTCTCCTAGCTTCACATCTGACCTCACATCATCCACCTCCTCCATTACCTCCTCCTGCACGTACCTCATCTCCTCCTCCACCTCCCTCTACTTCTACCTCATCTCCTCCACCTCCCTCTGCTCCTACCTCATCACCATTTCCTCTTCCTATCTCCACACCCATTTCTTCTCCTGTCCCCGTTCTTTCACCTACTGCTTCCTCATCTCCCACGTCAACATCTATTCCTCCTGTCGCCCCCATACACCGTTACAACTTGCGCTCAGGAGTACGATGTGGTACTCGAAGGTGACAATCGCGTTCAGGTGCTGTGTGCGAGCTTCATCCGGAACTAGAAGCTGTACCAATTTCAAATTCCTCTCCACAATCTAACGTCGATTCCATTTCTCGTGAGTCACAAACTCTTTGCGAAAATAAAATAATTATATTTCATCATAATGTCCAATCCCTTTCAAACAAATTGACAGACATTGAAATTCTGGTACACGAAAATCGATTCGATTTGCTATGCCTCACAGAGCATTGGCTTTCAACTAACAACATCAACGATACTGCTATTTCTAATTATTATTTAGCAAGTTCTTACTGTCGGCAAAATTTTAAAGGCAAAAATCCCCACGGAGGTACGTGTATCTACGTTCGTAATGATATTTTATCTTCTCCACTGACAGGCTACGAGAACTTCTGCGTAGATAGTGTGTTCGAAATTTCTGCAGTTGAACTGACCGACACCGGTATTGTTGTTTTGTGTATTTATAGACCTCCTCAATCAGATCTTGACATATTTTTTCGGAACTTCGAAAATGTTTTAGAACATATCGCACATAAATCTACTAAATCTATCGTTATATGTGGTGATTTCAATATCGATTTCTTGAGTACATCCGACTCTGCACATTCACCAGTTAATCGATTCAAGAATCTTATCGACTCCTTCAACCTTATTACTACGATAAATGACCCCACTCGCCTCTCCGGCTCATCTCAAACATTGCTAGATCAAATTATAGTCAACAATGGAATCTCGTATCTCTCTGAAGTGTTTATCGCCGGATACAGTGATCACCTTGCTCAAGTATTGACTATTAATAATACACTAAAACCGCTTAAAATCCTTTACAAATTTACAAGAGAGTTTAATGACATAAATAAATCCATATTCGTAAATTATTTGCGTGAAGAAACATGGAAAGATGTTTACAATTGCCAAAACACCGACGACAAATTCAATGTATTTATCTCAACATTCCTAAAACATTACAACTCTAGTTTTCCCATAAAACGCAAGTTAATTAACACAAAAAAATACAATAGATGGATCACCCTAGGGATAAGAATTTCTTCAAAAAACAAACGCCGTTTATATTATCTTTCAAAACGCTATAACCAGCCACCCGAATTCCATAATTATTTTCGTAAATATAAGACTATTCTCCGAAAAGTAGTCTATGCAGCTAAAGTTATGGAAAACGACAGGCATATACTAAAATCGAACAACCGGATGAAAGCCATGTGGAATATTGTTAACAATTACACGTCAACTTCTGAAAATCGCGAAGAAAATGTTTCTTTACTAAACGATGGCAAGATCGTGTCAAATCCTCAGGACATCGCAAGTTTGTTTAATTCTCACTTCTCAGAAGTTGGTAAAATAACGAACTCAATATATCCAAATCAATGTCCTCCAATTATTACCACCCACATACCCAATTCTATGTTCACTTCCGAAACTAACGCCAGTGAAGTCATGGGAATCATCAGCTCCTTAAAAAACAAATTTTCACGAGGCATAGATGATATACCTGAGTTTATTGTTAAATCTTCGTCCCACGCTATATTAAATCCACTCGTAAATATTTTTAATAGTTCTTTATCGGAAGGGGTGTTTCCCAATATATTTAAGAGAGCTAAAGTGAAACCTTTACACAAGAAAGGAAACAAACTTAATATTGGAAATTACCGACCAATATCTCTACTACCCACTTTCTCAAAAATCCTAGAAAAATTGTTCTATAAGCGTCTTCTAGATTTTTTATCAAAATATAACATTCTCTCTGACGATCAACACGGTTTTAGGAAATCCTTTTCCACTACAAGCGCCATATTTTCCTTCTTAAACGATGTTACCACATCTCTAGACAGTGGAGAAAATCCTCAGGGTGTTTTTCTTGACTTATCCAAAGCATTCGATGTCATCGATCACGGAATTCTCCTTACCAAATTGCATTCTTTAGGCATTCGTGGACTTCCACATCAATGGCTAACTTCTTATTTAAAAGATAGATATCAACAAGTAGAAATATCCTATACTAAAAATAAAATACTTGAGCGTTGTCTTTCAGAAACAAAGCCACTTACTTGCGGAGTACCCCAAGGATCAATTCTCGGCCCTATACTCTTTTTATTGTATGTGAACGACATGTCATCATCCACATCAGATTGCAAAATGGTTCTTTTTGCTGATGACACTAATTTACTATGTAAACACGCCAATGCTCAAAAAGTTTTGTCTAACCTTTCGACTTGGTTCCATGCAAATCGTCTCATTGTAAACACTGACAAAACAGTGTCTATGTCATTTCACAATAGTATCACAAAATCTTTACCCCAGGTTTCTCTTTCTTTAAACGGAACACAATTAAAAACTGTTACAAATACAAAATTCTTAGGTCTCCATATTCAAGACAACCTCAAATGGAATTGTCACATTGACAATCTTAATTCCCAATTAAGCAAATTGTGTTACGCATTCCGAATCTTAGTTAACGCAGTTAGTCCACGTATTTCCCGTTGCGTATATTTTGCAAACGTTTACTCCCATTTACGTTACGGCATTACCTTCTGGGGTAATTCCGGTCAGAGTATTCAAACTTTCAGAATTCAGAAGAGGATAGTTCGGATAATTTGTAAATCTCACCCCCGAAACTCTTGTAAACCTTTATTCAAGGAATTAAATATATTAACACTGCCCTGCATTTATATTTATGAAACAGTCGTGTTTGTTAAGTCCGAATTACTGAAGTGCCACACTTTCTTTATACGAAACAGTCTTGTTCACGAACACTATACACGCAATAGTAGTAATATTCATCGCCCTAGAGTGTCAACCACTCTTTGCCAAAAGGGACCATACCATTCGGGAATCGTTCTATATAATTCCCTGCCCAAGAATATAAAAGATATTATGAAATTGAATATCTTCAAATCCGCGGTTAAAAACTACCTCCTGCACCAGTGCTTCTACACTGTAAAAGAATTTATTGATTTTAACAAAAGTTAAATTCGTCTTGTGCTTTATCACGCCATTGCTGTAGTACTTTTTAAACAACTTATAACAATTTCAAAAACTATTTTCTTGCATGATTGTGTTGTCTTATGGCTCATATTAATTTAGTTTTATGTGTACTCAACATTGGCACGTTTGTGTACATAAATTCTGTAGCCCCATCCTGGCCCGGGTTTTTCTCCGGTTTTCCTTCGGGTAGAGGCGGATTTATCATACAGGTTCTCTAGGCTTTGTCTAGGGGCGGGTCTATTGTAACAATAAATCGTGAATTTAGTGTTATTTCAATTTTTAAGCACTATACTCAGAATAATCTATAGTTCGATAATAACTTACATGTAATTTTTTGCTTAAAATTACAAACATATTGACATTCTATTAGTATTATAACTCGCAGCTAACTTTTTATCTTATCTAGGAATTTTTGCTGAATTTTTTGAATCCGCCTCTGCCTTAGGGCCCTTGATCGGAATTGATGGGATGGTCCCTTGCTTGCTTCCGGAGAGTAAATTAGTTTTTTTCCCTCCACGTGGTCATACGCAGTTTGTACTGTTTTTTGACAATAAATTTATTTATTTATTTATTTATTCATGAAGAGGCCCGTAGAGGCCATGAAGAGGCCCGATGAGACCCGAAGGGGCTCGTTGAGGCCATTATGAGGCCCAATGAGGCCTGTAGAGGCCATAAGGAGGCACGTAGAGGCCATGAAGAGGCCCGTAGAGGCCATTGAGAAACCTAATCAGGCCTGTAGAGGACATAAAAAGGCCCGTAGAGGCTATGAAGAGGCCCAAAGAGGCCTGTAGAGGCCATGAAGAGGCACGTAGGGGCCATTATGAGGTTCAATGAGGCCAGTAGAGGTAATAAAGAGGCCCGTAGTGAATATGAAGACGCCCAAAGAGGCCTGTAGAGGTCATAAACAGGCCCAAAGAGGCCATGAACAGGCCCGTTGAGGCCATTAAAAGGCCCAAAGAGGCCATAAAAGGCACAAAGAGGCCCGTAGAGGCCATGAAGAATCCCGAAGAGGCCCAAAGTGGCCCGTAGAGGTCATGAAGAGGCCCGTAGAGGCCATGAAGAGTCCCAAAGACGCCTGTAGAGGACATAAAAAGGCCCGTAGAGGCTATAAAGAGGCCCAAAGAGGCCTGTGAGGCCATGAAGAGGCACGTAGGGGCTATTATGAGGTTCAATGAGGCCAGTAGAGGTAATGAAGAGGCCCGTAGAGTCTATGAAGACGCCCAAAGAGGCCTGTAGAGGTCATAAAGTGGCCCAAAGAGGCCATGATGAGGCCCGTAGAGGCTATTATGAAGCTTAAATAGGCCTGTAAAGGCCATAAAGAGGCCCGTAGATGCCATGAAGAGGCACAAAGAGGCCTGCAGAGGCCATTAAGAGGGCCAAAGAGGGCCAAATAGGCAATGAAGAGGCCCGTAAATTCCATTAAGGGGCCCAACGATGCCTGTAGAGGCCATCAAGAGGCCCATAGAGGCCATTATGAGGCCCAATAAGGCCTGTAGAGGCTTGAAAGAGGCCCGTAGAGGCCTTTAAGAGGCCTAAAGATGCCTGTAGATGCCATAGAGAGGCCCGTAGAAGCCATGAAGATGCCTTGTGAGGCACAAAGAGGCCCGTAGCACGAAGTGGCCTAAAGAGGCCTGTAAATGCCATGACGAGGGACTTAGAGGCCATTAAGAGACCCAAAGACACCTATAGACGCAAAAAAGGCCCTTCGAGGCCATGAAGATGCCATAAAGAGGCCCGTAGAGCCCATAAAGTGGCACAAAGAGGCCTGTTAAGGCCATGAAGAGGCCTGTAGAAGCCAGAAAGAGGCCCTTAGAGGCCATTAAGAGGCCTGTAGAGGCCATGAAGAAGCCTGTAGATGCCATTAAAAGGGCCAATGGGGCCTGTAGATGCCATTGAAAGGCCCATAGAGGCCATGAAAGGCCCAAAAAGGCCTGTAAAGGCCATAAAAGGGCCTGTATATGACATAATAAGGCCCCTAGAGGCCATTAAGCGGCACAAAGAAGCCTGTAGAGGCCATGAAGAGGTCCGTAGAGGCCATGAAAAGGCATAAAGAGGCCTGTAGAGGCCGAAAGTGCCCTGTAGAAGCCGGAAAGAGGCCCTTAGAGGCCATTAAAAGGCCCAAAATGGCCTGTAGAGGCCATAAAGAAATCCGAAGAGGCCATTAAGTGGCCCCAACAGGCCTGTATAGGTCATAAAGCGGCCCAATATGGCTAGGTGAGGCCAAAACTGGCCCGTAGAGACCATGAAGAAGCCCGTAAAGGCCATAAAGAAACTCAAAGTGGCCTATGGAGGCCATGAAGAGGCTCGTAGAGGCCATTAGGGGGCCCAAAAAGGCCTGTAGAGGCAATAAAGAGGCCCGTAGAGGCCATTAAGAGGCCCAAAGAGACCTGTAGAGGGCATGAAGAGGCCTGTAGATGCCATAAAGAGGCCCCTAGAGGCCCAAATTTGTGTTTTTATTATTTGTATTAAATAAGTTTATAGAACAATAGGGAAATCTTGAAGAATCATTGAGTGAAGGAGAATATTTTGGGAGTACTTATTTGTTTAGAGTTGTTTTTTATAGTATTTGTTGTCACGCTGATCAAAATGTATCTTAAAATTATTGCCGTACTCCTTGACCCATATTACTTTAATTTAATTTAATTGCAAAAAATAACAGTATTTCACATGGGTTGCTCAGAGGTTGTACATGGGTTGACTGTCTATAAGATAGTCAAAACACAGAATTACATTTAATCAATATTCCTTTATTTCATCCATTATGTTAAATGTGAAGGTTGACAATGAGACCGTTTCATGGCTCTAAATTACGGTTCCCCTTCAGGTCTTTTCAGTTGCTGTCATCACTACAGTATAAAACATAGCAAATCTTATATACTATCATCATATCATCATCAGTGCCTTC
>NNCF01129593.1:2623-37910 GCA_002313205.1 Laupala kohalensis
AACACCGCCGAAAAATGTAATATCTGAGCTACTCATCTGAGTACGAAAAAATCAGGTATCTGAGCATCTCAGCTAAACACCGCCGAAAAATCTATGCGTCTCAGCTAAACATCTGAGCTGCCGAAAAATCTTATACGAGACATCTGGTATCTGAGTATCTCATCTGATATAAACACTTCTGCTAAACGAAAAATCTGAAAATGTGAGCTACTCTGAGCACGAAAAATCTGAAAATGTCAGCTACTCTGAGCACGAAAATGTGAGAATGTGAGCTAGTCACCGCCGAAAATGTATATGTGAGCTACTCTGAGCACGAAAAATCTGAGAATGTGAGCTAGTCACCGCCGAAAATGTATATGTGAGGCCGAAAAATCTCTACGTCCCCGTTAAATGCGCTTTCTCCCTTCTCTTCTCCCAAAATTTCCAAATTTTGAATATCACGTGTTCCGAAATCTCCCAATCCAAAATACTTTCCCCCTCCTATGCCTGGGTTCTCATTGGACCCTTTAAAGATGCTTCCAGAACTTTCTCGAACCTTCTAGAACATTTTGGAAAAAAAAAACGTTTAAATGTCCAACGTTTTTCGCGAACAATTGGGAGCCTCTGTGCGCTCTGGCGACCAGATGTTGCTCCTAAGGGTGGTCTGACCTCCTCCCTCGCCTTGATTTTTAAAGGGCCGTAAATCCTACTTGACGTCAAAGAAACTACCGCCGCCGATCGCACCCCTGGTTACTTTTCCAACCGTCCTCCGTTCAAATTTTTCAACCTTTCGAGTAATAAGATTCCGCAAAAGAATGATTAGATTGGTTAATTATTCAAAACTCACAATATTTTACTTCACAGTAATCATTGTTTAATAAATGAAATCACACTTAATAAATGAAATATGTACTGTAAGACAGTATATTTTGTTTATTTAATGTAGCAATTAAAATTTAGTCTTCACGATAGGAAGAAAACGTAGTCTTTCATGTCCTGTCCAATGCAGTCACCGCCATAATTTTGTGCTTTCTAAAGTTACTGTAAGTGTACCTTCAATTGTGTAAAATGTATCCTTAATCACTTCACTTCACAAACCAATGTAGTGCTTCTCCAGAGAGTATACCCAAATGCGCGTTCTCTAATGGTAATCACCCACCATATAAACATTGTAAATATCAAGAATGTGTTCGTCGTAGACTAAAATAAATTTATAAGAGCTTCTTAACTCCAAACTCATCACATTTAAGCTGACAAATGAACAAATTCCTATCCCTGGGTTCCTCGTCCCAAAATAATACTCCCAGCCTCTACTTATCTCTGCTGTTGCATCTACTACACATCAGACATGCATTTCATTTACGTACAATAATAATATCAACGAAGAACGAAAACCAAAACAAAAATTCATCAATTTCCTCATTTATTAACCTAAATTTTACACAGATCAGTCACTCACTAACAAATACAATATCAAACTCGTTTCGTTTATTGAAAATAGGTTTAACAATTCTTGTCGACTTTGTCTGAAAATGAATTGCCCAAGGACATCACCTTAATCAGGTCAATATTCTGAATAGCAAGGTAATACATTCTAAAAAGTCCGAACGATTTGTTGTTGGTTTGTATGTGGCGATTATAACTATTTCGAGGTTTTCAATTGAAGGGATAAGGATACGTATGGTTTGAAGATTGAGTGTTTTTGGTAGTGATGTCAGCTCATGTTTGCCTTGGGGCTACCGTAGAAATGCAGATGCAGAGCTTCGTTTTAGGTACTTATTTTCACTTACATCATTTCGCGTATGTATGTCGCAGAAGAAAGAACTGCGTATATCTGTCGTAGAATTTTCTGGAAGAAGGACATCGGTGGGAATTCAACGAGATAGGTTTGCTGGGAGCGCATATATATGTAAAAGTGTCCGAAACACAAGAGTGTCTTACGAATGAAACGAAAGTGTAATTGAGGTCCAAATTACGAAATGCGCACATGCAACTGATACATGTTAACTAGACTGCGGAAGAGACACTTCAGATAATGCGAAAAATATGTTGAGCAAAAATTACAACGGAAATGGGATTGGAAAACTAATTTGTTCCCAATATGGGACCGTTGTGTAAATGGTTCCACCATTACTTGAATTTTGTAAGATAACCATGGCAGTAAATTGAACCTGACGTTTTCTTACATGGGACAAGTATTACGACCATCAACGTATACCAGTGGAAGAAGAATAAGTAAATAATAACTGGAGACTTCCGTGCGTTTGAAATTTTGAATGATGAAATGTCAATTTTTTATTTGTATTAAAATTTATTTTTAGTTCCCACTTTATATTTTACTGAATTTAATATATATTCCATTCATCTTGCATGTGATGCTTGTACCTTTTTATTTTAATACACACTCAAGGAAATTGTTGATATCAATTTTTCCTAAAATTCTTTTATTTTATTTCTTTATTTTTGAAAATAAGTGACATAGCTACTACGTTTATAGGCAAAGGTTTTCGGATGGGATAGTTTTTTACCGATATATGACCAAAACTAAAAGTTTCTCTTTTAAAAAAATGACCAATTTTGGAAGAGCTGTGTATACGCAAACATACAACGTACTGCATTTTTACGTACGTCATATTTACTGCAATTGGTCTTAATTTGTAAAAAAATAAGCTACTTCAAAAAACTCACAGCAACATTTTTCACATATCGCTCTATTTGGGAGTGTATTGTGTTGCAAACTGTGCAAAACACACTTTCGTTACTAGGAGTAGAGAATTAATACAAAATATCTTTGAATTAAACCGAAAATTTATGAAATATATGTGTGTACAATAACGAAAAAGACCCATTAACTTTCCATAATTTATTAAAACGTACCTTGGCAAAGAAAAATATATCAGTATTCAAGTAAATTGAATTTTCCACAGATATTATACGTATAACAGATAATTTTGTTTCGTAAACATGAAAGATTACATAGAATTCAAATCAAAACAAATGCTAACTGAAAATGAATCTAATAAATATGCATGAGCTACTAACATTACTGAGCAAGTAAATATAATATATAAAAATAACATGTTCTTAACTTGTCATCAGTAGGAGACTTGTTCCGGTTCGTGCTAATCAAATTCAATAAGTGGGTTCGTGAAAAACACATTAGGATTCCTTATCAAAAGGAAACGCATTAAATAAGCATGACTTGATTCTTTATTTACACTTGTACATTTTACCTATAATTAACATGCTTCTCCCTCAAAATCACACAATATTCCCTAAAACAATGCACAATTGATACACTCTTTACAAAAGAAACCCTTCTGGAATTTAGCATTATCAAATGTTTACAAAGTATTAATTGGATTTTAGAAAAGAAAACCATTAATATTGCTCATCTTCTTTTATGCTTTTTCTATGTAATTAATAATCACGAAAAGTTCTGAGCATGGTTCTTCACTCGTTTCGGTCGAAGCACTGAATCTTCTGACTGCTGCTTAAAAGACTAAAGCTGGTCGCAGTCAGCATAAAAATTACCTTCTCAACTGATGTGCAAATCAATCTATAATGCAGGCGGAGGTTGAAATGCCATTGACAGTATTTAGTTTGAGCGATGACCCCTTTCACCTCTCAGCTGCTGGTTCATTCATTGACTGTAGCCCGGTCATCCTGCGGTCTTCCCGTCAGTTTTTCCCGTTCTTTCTCGGAATTGCTGTGCCTCACCATGGTCACGAAAGTTCTTCGACGTCAATGTTCCTCGAATCTTCCCGAGATGCGATTTAAATGTCGAACGCCGCCACTTATCAGCGAACAAAGTAAAACGTCGTGTTTCCGTTCTCGGAGAATTTAGAACGGTAGAAGCTTCATCAACTTCATAAAATTTAAATGAGATTCAAGTTGTCACTTGATAACAACTTGAACTTAAAAAACATCAAGACCTAATGGCCATAAATTTCAAAGTCCGACATCTAATGTGAATGCTCATCAGTGAGATGGGCAGTAACACCCCTGTTCTCCTAAGAGTAACACTTAAGTGACACTCGTTAGCCGAAACTCTAGCAGTAATGCTCAAAAAGTGCTCAATAATGGTTGAGTGCACGAAAATGAATAATGGCTAATGATTCAATACCTAATGTATAGCTCAATGCTCTCGGAGCGTCTCTGCGCGATAATAAATTGACTCATCATCACTCTGCTGCTCCTACGCTCGCTCACGTGCTCTGTTTTCAAAAATTATGTGACTCATTTTATCCTATAATATAAAAATAACACTCCACGTGGAGTAATCGTCATTGGTTGTTTTTCAATTTGGTAATGCATATTCCTGGGCAATCGACAAGCTGCTTCTTTGAAAATTTCCACACTCCAACGGCGTCCTCTTTTCCAACAGTTTTACTGAGTGATCTGAACCAGACGGTTTTTAACAATAAAAGGATACTGAATTTATGCAACTTTCTAAATTTTCAACAGTCACAGCCGTCTTTTTAAAGGTTTTTTCTTTTACGTTCGGCAACGCTCGCCAACCATCCCTAGAACACTTGTCGCCATCCTTTGATAATTCTACAAGCAAGGGGTGAGCCCACTCACAGCCCCGNAGTGAACCCACTCACAGCCCCGCTTTCTTTTGTTCTCCCTTTAACTCATAAAATATTTACCTCTCTTTCCCCACGATCTGCATCTTTCTTGCCGCTGCGTGTTTGAACTCGTATCCGTCACCGACGCTGGCCTTCTTTCAAAATTGTAGTAATTTTTGTTTCTTACCAGTCTCGCCCCCAACGACTTTGTTTACAGTATACTCGCCATTTCTGAACTCCCAAACTGCTTTGGGCCAAAATAAGTGCGGAGTACGCCAACACTGTACCGTAGGTTTTATGGTCCTTTTTTGTAACAAGGAAGCCCTGCGCCTACTCCAACAGCTAAGCGCCTTCCCCACTTCACTACAACTTCGCTGCAACGGTCGCGGTACTCTCTCGCTTACGAACATTCAGATCTTTTATAACTATATTATATCCTTTAATAATCAATAATTAATCGAATCTTACAATATAGAGGGTAGGCACATGCTATACTGCTTGCACGTGAGCCATAGATATAGGGGATGTTCTTCGAAACAACACGATATTGTGTGTGTATACTGTGAAAGTGGGTACAAAGTTCCTGCTTTTGAAGCACAAAATTTATTTAAGCAATGTATTGGTCATGGGAATTAAGGTATTGCCGCAAAATCTACAAAGATCAATACTGGAATCACAAAACAATACACGTATTTGAAAAAGCACTCGCTTGATGTAGCGCATCTTCAGGAGAAATAAGTGGTTAAAGGTCGGTCTTGACACGATACGATTTTGGCGCAGATAGAATAACAAGGAGGATGGACATCGATATAAAATGTTAAATGCAACGTTGGAGAGGCTAATTTTTAGAAAATTCTGTGCATTGTCATGTACCTTAACATGTAAAATATGAGCACTGGGTGATGGTTATGTATTGGTCAGTGGGAACATTTGTGAGAGAAAAAACTGCAGACCAGAAATAGATTTATTAAAGTGGGTAATCTATGCATGCAAGGCAGAAATATTGATACGTTTAAATGCAACCGATTGTTCTCCTTTGTCAGGTGACATAATCATGAATACTATCGGATCGATAAGTGAACACTAAGCGCAAAGAGTTGACTGAACAGAGTGCAGTATTACGGAGTGCAGAATATGGACGCGGCTTCTGGTGCGATATGACGGTAGAAGAGACTAATAATAGAGCGGTATGACGGAATAAGAAGTGTATACTGCAATTAAGGGTTCAAAGAAAGAAAAAATATCTGATTCTGATGAATCGGTTGACAATATTCGACGTGCATATTACCCAATACTTAAGCTTAGAATATTATGGCTTTTCTATGACTGCTATCGGAACTGTGTATTCCCGCGTCAATGTAAAATGGGTAAAACATTGGTGTTTCATAAAAGAAAGGAAATAAGTATATAAGAAGCTAAATCTTATCACCCAATATAATGATTCACATCATAGTTGCTTGAGAATTTATTGATCTATTTATTTATTACACTAATTTATTTCATATCGAGTCCGCGTCTCCCGACATTCCAACACAAATTCCTTGTTAGTTAATTCCTTTCTTCTTATTTTCTATCTAGACTAGTCTTGTTCGTTATCCCTCTTTTGTCATTATCTCTTGGCCTTTTTATCATTTCCTCGCAACTCTGCTGCTTTACAACACGTAGAATCACATCCCTACCTATGGGGAGAAGAGTGGTACTCAACCGTTAATCTTTCCATTGCATCCTTTACATTCATGGTATTTTATCTCTGTATCGATCATTTCCTCCCTTAATTCTCACACTATACCTTCTGTCCTCATGTGACTTTTCCGGCCTGTAATGAGAACATTCCCAAAATACGTGATTCCTTGTCTCTTCTTCCATTCCACAGTCACATGACCCGTCGTTGGTCAGTCCGGAACGCCGCCAATAGCTTTTGAAACCACCGTGCTCAGTCAAAATCGCCGGTTCTGGTGGTCATGGTCGCAGCCATCAACGATTCTTTTCTGCAAAGCGTACATTTTCAGACATTTTTAGATATCGGAACATGAAACGAGTGAAAAATCTGTGAACTGATGTTCTTTGTTCCAAATGAGTGACATCTCATTTTTGTTAAGCTTCCATGAACTATTTATTCAAACCTGATAGATCCATTTAAAATTTACGCTTTTGAGTTGAAAAAACAAAGGTGAATTAAATGGTTTGACATAGTACTACCTGAAATCCACGAAGCTGCATTTCCCCACCGGAACTATACTCTACAATAACTTATCATTGTGTATTATCCAATAGCAGTTCGTATAAACGATACATGGTCAACCTGTGACGTCACACTAGTAGTACAAGCAAGCTACAAGCGAGCGACCTCTCTCACTTACAACAAGTCACCCAACCTGTCATTATCTTCAGTTGCCATCAGCCACTCGACCAGTCATTATCTTATCATCACTGCAAGCTTCTGGCAGTCACGCCATGTTACGGTCAGGTGTCCTAATCGCCCTCTACATCATTGCAGCCCACCAGATTACTTGACTGTAATCCATTAGTGCACACATCATTCGGCACGCAAGCCGACGACTTACTCTTCAGTTTCTACCAGGAGACAGCTGTGGGTATTATTTGCAACCGACAACAGCAATCTTGGGGGGCATCGGCACGGCGTTGAATCGCCACGTGTTAAGTTGTCAGCAATTCAACCTCAACTGCACATGAACGCAAAATCATCAAATCGATAGCAACCCAACGTCATTCAGGTTGGTTCTTTCACGAAACGAATCGTCTCACCACATTCCAGCGCAACACCTGAACTTCAAATTTGTATTCTTTTATTACTTTCAACCTTCATGTTTGTTTAAATTGTTTAGTTGGCATGACCAATATTCAACCACACCTCATCTACTTCCTCATTTTTTTGTCCTTCGAACCCTATTACCTCACAGTAGTTGTACAAGCAATTACCCCAAATTCTGTACAGTATATATGTACAGTAGCTGAAGGCGTAAAGTTGCTTTCCTTTCTCAGATTTTTTCCTGGGTATTTGCCAGACCATGAGCAATGGGTCTGTTATTTCCTTTTTCCTCCTCTTTTCGTTCGATATCCATGTTTTCCCATCCAGATCTATTTTCCTTCTCTACGCATAACCGCTCGTAGGACGCATTTCAGTATACACATATAAGGCTCCCACAAGTACATTAAGCTCATCACTTGATATTGTCCGATAAGTTCCACTTTATTTCACCAAACACATTCTTTGCACCTTCTCTATCATTTGCCGTTGTTGAGCAGTTCTTGAAAACCTTGCACCATGTTTTACAACCATTCGTGGGCATCAGAACCATCCCTTCCTTATACAACTGAAGAAACTATGTTCCACTGATATTAAATTTGTTCATACCTACTCTCATAAGGAAGTAGTGCGCTTTCTTTCTTTTCTACTCCAAATTCACGAAATTTTATGTCTTGATCCTGTTTCATCCCCAAATATATGTTCACTTTTTATCTTAATCTTCATTCCCCTTAATTTTATTTTCCATTCCCCATTTTCACGTTTATTTTCCCGTATACCGTGACCAGCGTCTTATCTGCAGCAATTTCCAGATAATTTTCTCTACACTACTCCTTTTGTATTTCAATAGTATTCTGTTCCTCTCTGTTTCCAATAGTCGTCGTCCTTTTCCTTCCACAAATACTACGACGCCATCTGCATGTGCTAAAAGTTTACATCCTTCGTCTCGTTCTGTTTGTAAAAGTCTATTGATAGTCATGTTCCACAGAAGCGGTCCCCTGTGTAATCCTTGCAGTCAGCCCTTACCGGTTTCCCAGTAATTCGTAAATGGAGATGACCAGTTTCTCTGTTTTGTTTGCATTTATTACTTGTTGCAACATTTTCATCTCCTGCTTACGCTTTTCTTTACTTCACAGATATCTCTTCACCTTGCATGTCACAATGTTTTTTAATACCTCACAGTCGGATCTTAGGATTATCACTGTAACTCATCCTCCATCCTCCTCAATAACTCGACCGCCGATTTTATTATGGCACGATATCCCTATCATGAGGTAGTTCTTGAGACATACTGCATCAATTGATTTTTCTTCCATATACGGCATTTTTTCTCGAGTTGAAGTATCGATTTACATATTCAGTTCATATTCAGTTTGATTGTTTTGGACAGCAATGTATTCTAGAAAGGTGGTATCGTTGACCTGAGGTTGCTTGTTGAACCTTTACATGAATAGTTTACAAATTCGGTATCCTTCCCTTTGCCGTATAGGCTTCGAACCTATGATCCACTTGCGCACACTGGCAGCTCACATCTTTCTGCTAGTAGCTATCCGCGGTGTGCCCTTTATCTGTGTCATCGGTAGCATCGCATAGTGGTGTTGCAGTCTCTATCTCTATGATTCTCCATTGCCACAGATATCATTCATTTCTGCAGTAAATATTGATAATACCTGGCTCCCATTTTGACTATCCGTCTCATCTGTGGTGTGCCTATCCGTATAGTTTCCACTGACTTCCCGTCCTTGGTGAAATCTTCTTTATTGCTCATCTCTCTTCGGTTTTGTTCAAATATTCTCTCCGTAATTTTTTCCTCATCCAAATCATCCTTTATTCCATGACTGATGAACCTTGGTTTTCTCATCTTTGGTCTTTGTGCCCGTACTCCATCCTCAGTCCTAGCGCTATTTCTAACTTTTCTATTTCCCTCTCTGACGCTCCAATGAAAAAACATTTTTGTTTTGTTCCAATAATTACCACCACTTCTTTGTGTTTCACTATTTTTGCTACAGCCTTATTAACTGAATCGTCTTTTTCACCCTCATCCACTGTCGTCCATGCAGGCAGGATGTTCTTCTTTTCTCCCCGTGATTGCCGTCGTTTGAGTACCTCTGAGTAGGTTTTCTCTCCCTTGGCACATCTTACCAGGGTCTCTAATATTTTCTGTCCTGTCTCGTGTACTTCATCTAGTATGCACTCCATCGTTGATAACTCACATAATTTTCCCGGTACTTCTGGCACTTATCCAACCTCCTGCACATCTTGTCCTCCCATGAAGTATGGACGTCGCGCATCCTCCGTTGTATATTATTCCACTGTTCGTCATTTCCACTCACCGTCATTTCCTCAATATTCTCTATAGCCCAGTCTTCTATTATTCTAAGATTTTCTCTTGCCAACTTCATTTCTAACGCTATCATTTGAGTCCTAGCATCTCTCAAACTTTCCAGTTCCCTTAGTCTCCCCTCAATTTTTCATTATCCTTTGTTGTATGGACAATCACTCGCTACAAATCCTTAACTCCGTCACGTAAGTGTTGTTGCAGCGTCCCCGTTAATTTCTTGAATTTGTCTTGTTGAAGTATCTCTGGCAGCATCTCGTAAGTGTGACTGTTCCCTACCTTGTGTTCCTTTCCCTCAGGTTGTTCACTCTTTGTGTTACGTCTTGTCCTTGTGACCATCCTTTCTTCATCATCTTTAGTCAGACTGTACCCTCTCGTGCTACTTCCCCTTCTTGGCGATGTAACAGCACATATCGTATCAAGCACTTTACCCTGTTTCCACACACTCTCCAGTACATTATCCACCTTTTCCAAAGTTCCTCAATATTACGAAAAATAAAGTTTATCTTCACTTGGCTTTCCTTCGATAACTTTTATTTTTTCCTCGCGATTTCTTTCTAACTTCACTCACGTGTCGTGGTAATTTCCCTGAGATTTGTATGTATGTATTCGTTCGGTATATCGATGGGGAGACTGCTCAAGGCAGTGTTCCATCGTCGTTCACTCCGCGCTCTCTGGCGCTTTTGGCTTTAAGAAGCCATGGTGATGAGAGTTGATGTGCAAGTGAGATGAAGGATGAATGATGGTCAGTGAATGTTGTGGTGGAATGATTCAGGCCTCAATCCCTGAGGCCTGAATCCTTCCTAAGACGTCCTTTTGGTAATACTCACCGTAGTTCTCTACGCCCTCAACGGGCGTCGCTTATATCCACGCCAAAATCACAGATTATATATACTAGACCGCTTTCTCGCGAGCTAACGGCGCGTTACTGCTTTCAGCGCTCCAAACGAAATTCAATACAAACTACTCTTCGAGCCTAGTTCTAAAAGCAGCCGCCAGGGCGCGTGGCAGTTCCCGATTCCTTTCCCGTTCTAGGCACTGAACCCCTTCTTCATTTCACATTGTATTTAACTGAAAATATTTTCCCTACAATAATGAACATTTGTGAATAGTTAACACAATGTAGGACTGAAATTTTACTACAAATTTGAAACAGAAAATGAAAACAGGACACAATTGACAGGAAATGTATACAAAGAAAGTACATACTTCCCCTTTATTCTATTTATTCATAATAAGATTACATGACATTCTCATATGAATGGAAATATAGAATCCTATATATAAAAATTAGGTATACTTGCAAAAAGATACTCATTTATATACATTACCAACTATTCGGATCAATAATAAATAAATGAGACGGGTAAAACAAAAGTCACACGAGAATCAAAATATGCAGGTAAATCCAAAAAAAATTGATACAATTTTGTCAAACTTGTAGAGAAATGTGATTAAATTCCTACCTCCTCCACTGGCTGTAAAGAAAGCAGTCAAAGAACTATTTCTTTGCCTTAAGCCACAGTGGTGTATAAATCACTCTGCTCATTTATTGAGCGAATTACATGCCGCAAATCTTATGAAGATGAAGTAGAACTAGTTGACAAAAAGTTAACATAAGATTGATAATTGTTCAGTTGAAATGTAAGTTCAAAACTAAACAAATCTTTCTGCCTTCCAATTGGTATAAAAGAATGAAATGAGAAAGCAGAGCCAGTTCTGACTCCCTGAAATGAGTCTAAAAGACTTGTTCTGTAGTGTCGCTTGAAAATGTAGTAACAAAATGATAAAGAAATGAAGACAATCCACCAGTACCATGAGGATGAACTAGTTACTATAATCTATTAAGAAACCATACTATTTTGACTTATACAGGTTGAATATCATTCTGTTTAACAAATGGAAAGGCGTTAATCAAATGAGAGCAGAATATGTCTAGAAGATTTTCAGTAGGTGTCTTGAAAAGGTAGTAACAATAAAATGAAAAATAAATTAAGACAATCAGCCAGTACCATCTAGTAACAATTTACCAAGAAACAGTCTCAAGATTTTCCATTCAACAGATTAAATATCAATCCATCAAGGAATTGGGAAAGGTCAGTCAACCTGAGAATATCTGTGAGAAGACTTGACTTCGCAATAAGAAATTCACAAAATTTGTGCTAATGCCAATGTTGATTTTAAAGAAAAGTTTACCGTAAAACCCTTTATACATCCATAGGATAACGTGATTAGATTTATCCGACTCATGGTTAAAAGAAGCATTACCGAGTTTCAAACACCGCAATACATTATAACTCAAGTAGTAAACAAACAAAGTGAAAGTAAAATTAAATAACATGTAGTTTCAGAAAACCAAAAGAAGCCACAAGACACCAAGTAGTATATAAAAAAAATGGCAATAAAATTAAAAAAAATGCAATTTTCCTTAAAACATAAAAGAGGTGGCTCAATGAAAAATGTAACTCTTCTACACACTACATATACATTTATCAAAAATAAAATTCATCACAAGTACAATAACGTTAAATAAGATGTAAACATTAATTTCTCTCTAGTTATTCGTACCTAACTTCCACATGTTAGGTATAATTACAAATAAACGTTTTACTGAAAACAGAATCTTACATTTTAACTAGGTACTATTTCTTAAAATTTTTGTTTTAAGATGCATATTTAATAGCACTTGTGTCTAGTTAATGAACGACCTCCTATGTAACCTTACCCACACCTCAAACTTTGATACTTTCCAGGTGTTTTATTAAGTTTGTAATGTTTATTTACCCAAGTAGAGCCTAAATCAATGAGATCACTCTTCAAGTCATCATCGCAACATCTGGATAACACAACAAGACAACGATATTATCAGTCAATATACTTATTGTAAAAATCAGTTCAAATACACTACCTTAATTCACCAATGTTTGTTATAATTCAATGATCACTGTTCAATACAAAACAGAGTAAAATCAGCTTGCAGACTTCTGGTCTGGAACCAGGCTCCTAGGAACAGTGTTTTCACAAGAATGAATGCAAAGAAGATCACTTCAATAAAAAATATACACCTATTGTTGAAGAAGAATTAATCTCATTGGAGCTTATAAAAAAAAAGATTTCATTGTCGTGAAGAAATTCAATTGCCTTGCCAATAATATGTTCAATCAAGAAATAATTCACACTATTTATAATGTGAATGTTAAATAAATGTTTCAATATGAAAAAAATAAGCATAAAAAATTATATACGATACAATACGTATTTTTTATTCTTCGTCTCGTGCTCGTACAAAGGCAGCCCTAAAAATTACAAACATGTGAATACCATATTATTCGACGGTCATGGTCGAGCTACCGCCGCGCTCTCTGACGCAGGAATTCAGAGATATTTCCTTCGAAGTCTATTAATCTTCAGCCGGTCACTGGTGCACCCTGGCGGCGTAGGTTTGAACTACCCCTTTGCGAGCGAACATCAGCTGGTTTATAGTTCACCGTCGTCCGCCGCGGGACAACAGCTTACTGAAGAATAATTTAATATATCTTCAAGGCGGGAACGTCAATTCTGACGAACCGCGCAAGCGCGTGTCGCACCTGCACGCAATAGGTGCTCGCTCAGTCCAGGTGCAACTGATATGCCAACTGCAGGGTCATTTCGAAACAATCACAAAAAATACAAGTGAGGTAATTTAACCTACCTTCGAAGTCTTTGGGAGAAAAATGCACAGAACACACTCTTGAATGAAAAGTAAACCGCACTATCCGACCGATAAATCTTATTCACTTATTGTCACCTAAAAGAGAATTCAACTTTTATTAGTATACAACTGTCAGGGAAGATTTTTTATTGCTTTACACATCTCAATGCTGAGGTTGCTTCGCAATAAATACTCACAGTTAAACAGGACAAGATTTATTATGCAGGATCAATTTGAACAAGTGATTGAATCGTAAACAATAAATAACACCAAGTTGGCAACCACAGGCGTTGAAAGCTCTGTAAATGATGCCTTTTCTCGTTCGACTCACTGCTGTGGGTAAGCTGGTGGTCGAGGTTGAAGACGTTCTCTTCTTCGTCACAAGATAGTACCTCTGGTGATCAATCCTGAAGTAGCTAGGTGCTAGCGTGTTAGTACGGTCTCTCGGCGCGTGACGGCGCCTCGTGTCCTTGAATGGTGGAGTTGGTTCCACCGCTGATCGTACGATTGCGCTTCGTGTCTTCGAATGGTGGAGTTAGATCCACCGCTGATCGTACGAGGGCGTTTCGTGGTCACTTTGAAGGTAGAGTTAACTCTGCTGCAGGCCGCGAGATAGAGCCTTGTGGTTCTCGGAGATGGAATTAACTCAGTCACGGATCGGACGAAGCTTCTTGGACATATAATTATTTCGGCTGCTCTCGTTTCGTTTGATGATGGAAATAATTCAGTCACAGGTGTAGCTTCTTGGACATGGAGAATTATTTCGGCAGCTCTCGTGTCGTTTGATGATGGAAATCCCGTCGTACTGATTTCACCGTCGTGCTGTTGCCATAAGCTAAACTTTGACAACTGACGACGTTGGCGACGTAACACTGGGTCGAGGTTCGTCTATTGAGGTTCTCTCGAAGGTTCTTAATAAACTGACCCGAGTTCTCGAATATTCTTAACCAATATGCGACATACGCTTGGTGGTGCACGCGACTCGGTGTCTCATGGAGTCTTCTAATGTGTACAATGTAGGGACTCTTTTCGTCGTATGTAGAGACTCTGCGGTGTATTTCGCCGGTCTTGGATCTTGAGTCTCTGATACTTCGTCATGACGACCTCGTAAACAATAGGGTGCTATTTGGTTTAGCGTGGTATCATGTATCTTTTTACATGAGGGAGTTTATCATATACGTATTAAGGTACGTGTCTCGTTGTGTTTGTAGAAAGGTGCTTCTACACAACAATATACGCAGCCAATGTGGCCANCATATACGTATTAAGGTACGTGTTTCGTTGTGTATGTAGAAAGGTGCTTCTACACAACAATATACGCAACCAATGTGGCCATGCTCATCAACGTCTACCCACATGTTATGTACCAATTACTTAAAACATCAAATTACTGAAATACTTAAAACGTATTATTACTTACCCATTTTCGCATGTATCATTTTTATGTCCGGAGCGCTGCCAGAACTGTTGTATCGCCAAGAGGTGTCTGTAAGACATTGTGGTATTACTTAAAGAACTAACACACCAGTTTTCGTAAACCGCAAACAGATTTATTCAATTCACTTCAATTCAAATGGGCTATATTTTAACAACAACAAAAATATACAATATATATGGCGGGGCTTAATACCCGTACGCCTTACAGAGGCCCTAAAGTGTACCGTGGCTGTGCATACTATACCCTAATATTCACTCTTAATGAAGTGAAACAGTAACTAAAATTAGTTGTATTAAAATATTTCGATTACTTGGAAGGTAAATGATATTATTAGCGGAAAAATAAATTAATAAGTGTTAATGAGTTATATTAAGAATTTTTTTTACTGTCATGGCTATTTTTTAAATATTAATATTAATTTTTAATTTAAGCTATTGTTATATTACTTAAGTGATTGTTTCGTTCATTGAGCACTGTTGGGAACCACGAAAAACCAACGGTTAGGGCAAAACAGCTTTAAGTAACGTTCGCAAATTACAGCACGTTTCGTACTCCACTGTTCAAATTGATTCAAAACTCGAACTCACAATTAGTCACAACTACAAAATACTTCATCTTGCTTCACTATATCATGATTACATTTCAACTGATTTCAACTTGACTTGTTGCTGACTCTTTGCGAGCAATAACAAGCCAATAGGAGCGCGAGAAACCTAACCCATACGAACTTGCTGCAATCTATTGAGCGCAATCGTAAATATACAGCTGGTGGCGCTGTCTGGTCGATATTACAGACAAACTACTTCAACTTCAAACTTCAGACCCTTTCACCCTATCCTGTTTCCTTAGCCTGGCCAAGAACCTTCTCTTAAGTTTCATCCCAGGGAACCTTGAATTACAGGTGACGATCGCCCTTTAGGCCGTACCAAATCCGCTACATAATATTTAAAGTACAATATTAAAGTTACTGCGAATAATTTCGAGTTACAAAATCCGCATACATGGTCTCTTTTACCTCTGTATTCAGTTTTCAGTCGATTCCTGACCGCTGCGCCTTATAATCAACACTGTACGGTATGCATCCTCTATGTACGGTCATGCATGGGCCATTCATTCACTGTGTAGTCCCCTTTGCGGTCACAACGTCGAAATTTCCTCCACATACTCGTATTACTTTCGTCTCTTCAATGTGAAACAAGATTATACTAATGAAAAAACATATAACTCACTTTTTCGGACTCAAAATAACCATAGCACATACGACAAGACGACTAAAGTGTGAACGAATCTAGCCTATTTGCATGGAGCTATATGCTTTTAAGATAAATGGGTAAATACATTATTCTTGTACAAAATATCTTGTAAAATAGGAATTTGTCGTTAATAATTTATATGTCAGTCCATTTACGTTTATTGTCACTAGTGTAAAATTCTATATTGGAATTAAATTTTCTCAAGTGTAGGCTTGAATTCTGTATTACTACGTCTGTTCATTCTGTAAAATCTAAATTACATAATGATTGGAATAAATATAAGTTGGAAAACTTGATATAGAATGTCATATTCTGGCTTTTCTGACCAGTTTTACCTACAAGTAATCATGTTACTTCTATATGGTATTGCCTCTAGTTACCATTAATATTCGATTATATGTGTATTAAATGCATTTACTAATTTTATTTACTGATATAATAAAGTATGCTAATAACAATAATAATATGGACAGACATAACATTTCTAGAGGAATTTTTAGTTACTTGATAGTTCACTATGTAAACAAATGAAAGTTTGAAATCTGCAATATACGAATTTTTCTTCAAAAATTTCAAACAGTTATTTACGGAAATGAGACCATATTAGATCATAACAGAAAAAATATATGTGTAGACCATAACAGAATTTTCTACACATATATTTTTTAATTTCCATAAAAATTGTAAAAAACAAAACATTTTCTCACGAACTTACCAGTCAATTTAATTATTATTTTCGACGTTTCAGCCCCTCAAACGGATAGCCCTTCTCAAGAAATTAAAACTAAGAGGCCATTAACATATTTTCGGGAACACACATTACCCCAATACGTATGTCGTAAGTCATATGCGTTAAGGACTTCCTACGTGGTATTGTCACATATATTGAATTATTACTTGCTTAATAGCATGTTATCTTGTATTAAGCTTTTTATGGAGATTAGTTCATTGAGTATTATAATTATGAAGTTTAATATTGTCTGTGATACATGAAATATGAGAAAAGTTTGAAACAGGACTGTTCGTCAATAAAAATTCACTGAAAGATTCAACAAAGCTGAAGAAATGGAAACGACCGTGGTACGCAGTTCGGTAACTCATATATCTTGATAGACTCAGAGTTATTGACAAAGGAAGATAGCAACGTCATATAGCGTCTGAAGGAGAAAAAAAAATTGTTTTCAGACTTCTCAATATTCTTACCTAATACATTTTCAAAGGGAATGAAACAGGAATTTTCTTGTTTCGACCTACTAATAGTGTAAAAGTTTTTAATTTTTACGTAAATGCTATATATTGCAAAGATTTATATATTTAAGAAGATGAAAAGGAACTTATGTTTCCCACTTATCTCGGGTAAATTTTCAATTTACCTTGCATTTAGACTGTAATAATTTAAAGTAAGTGGTATGGACTGAAGGTAAAATGTAGGTTTTTTAATTCATGTAGTAATGAAGAGATGTGGACAGTTTACTCAGCCTAGGGTATGGAAAATTGGCGAGGAAATAAGATCTTATTACACCTAACTCTCTAATTATCCCTGGGAACCAGACTATCAGCCATCGCTATTGAATTCTAAGGACGAGATGAGATAATCATTATATTACCAAGGAAAGTTACAGCCGTTAAAATGATGACTCAATAATTAATTTTCTACCTTTTGTCATTGTATAAACATGAATAACTAAGAATATTCTTAATTCAGGGTCTGAAAATGAAGGATGTTCTCCTGAAAGAGCTCTCGCTCAAACCAAACCAACCGATTAGGGTAATACTGCGACGAAAGGTTTTAATATTAAGTCTACCCTAATTTTATAATACATGTGTCAAATACTATGCAGAGGAAATTCGTTAATTACTTATATTCATAAAAGAATGAAGGAAAGTTTCTTCACAAAAAGTCAGAAGCATAAAATGTTACGTGTATCTCAGAAGCATTTTTAATTAAGTGCCTACACATTATTTTCCGTTCCACAGCTTTAGAAAAGAGCAAAATGCGGCGATAGGTCCTTGGTGCTTGCTACTTTTCTCATTCGCAGCAATAATGTAATTTGAATGAAATTAAATTTGGAATTATTTATCTGACGACCTTTTATGAAGATTTTCTTTTTTTCAAACATTTCCTTTCCTCAAGTCATCTTCAGAAGTTAACAAATATGAATCATGACTACATAATACAGCACAAAAAAATGATCAAAAATGACAGAACGATATATATATATATATATATATATATATATATATATATATATATATATATATATATATATATATATATATAGAGAGAGAGAGAGAGAGAGAGAGAGACATAATTAAAGGGTGTAAATTAATTAATTAATTCCCATCATAATTTGTGTTCAGGGAATTGGAAAAAATGTATTTTGATAAATTAGATTTCACCCCTAAGTTATATGCAATACATTTTTATGATATAATTTGTGTAGTCCCAACATCCATCCAACGTGAAAACTCAAAACTATTATTCAATTTTTACCAAAAATCAACTTATTCAGGACGTGTTCTAAATCGGATAAAACTAATGTATAAAAACGTGCAATGGTACAAAATTTGATAAAGTAATTTTGTTGTCCCATAAAACTTCTAGGGATTTAAGTAAGTTAGTAAGAAACAAACTTTTAGCTACTTACTATCCTATCGATTTCATAAACACAAAGAAAAGAGTATACTTTCTTCGTAATAGACAACTAAATCGCCTAGAACTAGTGAAGAAGTCCACTTCATTTTTCCTTGCAATATTGTTTCTTGATAAAAAAGAAAATAGGAAATTACTATATGAAAATAAATATACTAAAAGTTTGAATACAACAACAACAATAATAATAATGTATTTTTGTGCCTTACGTTTGTATACAATAGGGAATTATTAAATAGTTACCCTGTCCACAAATAATCTCTTACAAAAAATTTCTTTGTATGCATTGCAATGTATCGTACATATGGCAGATTAAGCACATACTGCAAATACCAAACTAAAAGAACTCAAAAGAAATATGGTTTCTTCAGGCCTCTGTGCAATCACATCACGATGTTTAGATAATATTAATTTAATGGATTAGGAAAATATTTTAATTTTGGATAGAGAAGAAAATTTTGGTAACAGTGTATATTAAAAATGTTACACTTTAAAAGTACAACGGAAGCATTTTATTTACAATCTAATACTGATCATTTATCATCTACTTGTAATATCGTATTACGATCTACGTTTATGTTTCTGATTTTTTGTTTGTATAACTATTAGTTATATAGTTATGATTAATGTTTATTAACACCTGAAGATGACCACAGGAAAGGTCGAATCGTTGTGTTTGAAAAATAATTTAAAAAAAACGTAAATTAAAGTCGATAATATATTTTAAACATAATGGTACACGTAATAATAATAATAATTAAATAAAGAAGAATATAAATTAAATTTTATCGAATTCACAGATAATATTAAAAATACACCATAAGTTGCATCTATTTCTCTATAAATAAGATAACTCTCGAAATAAATAATCACCTTTTTGCGACTTTTTAGCTGCTCATTTTCTGTATATATTTCCTCTACTGTTTCTTCGCCAGTTACTCATGCTGCTCTGCAAACATATACCTTGTAATATCCGCCAAGCAATAACTTAGACCGCGTTGAGGACTACATGTGTATTACCGCTTACGTGTGAAGAGTAACTCCCGCTATTTCTGAATGACACTTTTTAAACTATATTGGGCTGCCACTGCTTTACTTACACATATAACTAATTGGTGCAGTGAATGATGCTGGGGCTATAAATGAATCGTACGCTCTTATTGGTGCGGACATCTTCAACAAATGTTGTGTTCTCATCAGCAGATGAATATGAATTCTCTCAAATTTTTGATTATATATTATTAAATGATAATCACAAATATCATATTCAAAATTATCAAAAATTGTTGATATGTTTTAAAACTTCTGTTATGACAAAGAACTATTGTTTTCCAAATGTTTCAAATGATTAGTCATGATTAAATGTAACACACATGTTACTACACGCACCCATGATTTGACAACATGCAGTAAATGAAATTTTTTTAGCAATTTTGTACGTCACTATTCTACAAAATATAATTGAAATTTGCGCAATTCTAAGATGATACAAGCATTTTGTGGACAAATATGTTTTTAGAGATAGAAATATGCAAAATTTCTGGTTATGTTATTAGATTTCATATGATGAGATTTAATCCTATTAAAACTAATTGAAAAACAAAACAATGTAAAATATTATTTATGCAATTAATAAAATATGACTATTATAAAAAACTTATTATCTGAAAGAATAAATAAATTTTAAAATATTTCTCTTAATTTTTAGTCGTAAAAGCGTGGAAGTATGGAATGTTGGTCATCTGCAAAAGATGAAATAACGTTTTTTGCTTACAATTTTGCTTTTAATAAATGTTTGTTTTGAGAATAAATTACTTGCTAAAATTTTCCATGTTGTCTTTTACAATCAAATTAATATTTCGTTTTCAAATATTCATGTTAATTATTCTTTGGAATTTGTCGCCCCCAAAAATTTGTCATCCTGGACAGTTGCTCACGTTGTCCATACGTTAATCAAAGGCTGGCTATGTAGTATGATCACAGCCGAAATGTCGAAGGCATTGATGATAGTACTGTTTTCTTTGTGTGTGTGTGTTTTTTTTTGGGGGGGGGTGTTACAAACCAGAAGTTTGTAAGAAATTATTATTAACAATCACCAAATTGTTAATAATTATTTGTTTCTATTTATTGTTATTTATACTATTTCTCTGTACTAATATTTCAAACCACCGCCAATCGAGTGGTAATATATCGTTCATGTAGTCGATATACTCAACACATCGATATATATCGATAAGCTATATACTCTCTGATGGAACCTTCTAGAAGCTGCTATTCTTGAAGTTCCATGGAACACTATCTAGGCTCACTGAACAGCTACAAGCAACGTGTTCAATATAGATAGTCTTTGAACTGCCTATTTAAACGGCTGCTTTCAGCCGCTCATCACGCACTCTTAAGGGGTATGCCGTCTACGTCGCCAGCTCGCCGTGACGCACTCCTGTGTCCGCTCACGTCTAAGGGCGAAACCGATTAGACATTGCGCACTTTCGTGCCATTATACGCACTCGCTACGCCAGTCTGCNACGTAAATTAAAGTCGATAATATATTTTAAACATAATGGTACACGTAATAATAATAATAATAATAATCAGATAAAGAAGAATATAAATTAAATTTTATCGAATTCACAGATAATATTAAAAATACACCATAAGTTGCATCTATTTCTCTATAAATAAGATAACTCTCGAAATAAATAATCACCTTTTTGCGACTTTTTAGCTGCTCATTTTCTGTATATATTTCCTCTACTGTTTCTTCGCCAGTTACTCATGCTGCTCTGCAAACATATACCTTGTAATATCCGCCAAGCAATAACTTAGACCGCGTTGAGGACTACATGTGTATTACCGCTTACGTGTGAAGAGTAACTCCCGCTATTTCTGAATGACACTTTTTAAACTATATTGGGCTGCCACTGCTTTACTTACACATATAACTAATTGGTGCAGTGAATGATGCTGGGGCTATAAATGAATCGTACGCTCTTATTGGTGCGGACATCTTCAACAAATGTTGTGTTCTCATCAGCAGATGAATATGAATTCTCTCAAATTTTTGATTATATATTATTAAATGATAAACACAAATATCATATTCAAAATTATCAAAAATTGTTGATATGTTTTAAAACTTCTGTTATGACATAGAACTATTGTTTTCCAAATGTTTCAAATGATTAGTCATGATTAAATGTAACACACATGTTACTACACGCACCCATGATTTGACAACATGCAGTAAATGAAATTTTTTTAGCAATTTTGTACGTCACTATTCTACAAAATATAATTGAAATTTGCGCAATTCTAAGATGATACAAGCATTTTGTGGACAAATATGTTTTTAGAGATAGAAATATGCAAAATTTCTGGTTATGTTATTAGATTTCATATGATGAGATTTAATCCTATTAAAACTAATTGAAAAACAAAACAATGTAAAATATTATTTATGCAATTAATAAAATATGACTATTATAAAAAACTTATTATCTGAAAGAATAAATAAATTTTAAAATATTTCTCTTAATTTTTAGTCGTAAAAGCGTGGAAGTATGGAATGTTGGTCATCTGCAAAAGATGAAATAACGTTTTTTGCTTACAATTTTGCTTTTAATAAATGTTTGTTTTGAGAATAAATGACTTGCTAAAATCTTCCATGTTGTCTTTTACAATCAAATTAATATTTTTTTTTCAAATATTCATGTTAATTATTCTTTGGAATTTGTCGCCCCCAAAAATTTGTCATCCTGGACAGTTGCTCACGTTGTCCATACGTTAATCAAAGGCTGGCTATGTAGTATGATCACAGCCGAAATGTCGAAGGCATTGATGATAGTACTGTTTTCTTTGTGTGTGTGTGTTTTTTTTTGGGGGGGGGTGTTACAAACCAGAAGTTTGTAAGAAATTATTATTAACAATCACCAAATTGTTAATAATTATTTGTTTCTATTTATTGTTATTTATACTATTTCTCTGTACTAATATTTCAAACCACCGCCAATCGAGTGGTAATATATCGTTCATGTAGTCGATATACTCAACACATCGATATATATCGATAAGCTATATACTCTCTGATGGAACCTTCTAGAAGCTGCTATTCTTGAAGTTCCATGGAACACTATCTAGGCTCACTGAACAGCTACAAGCAACGTGTTCAATATAGATAGTCTTTGAACTGCCTATTTAAACGGCTGCTTTCAGCCGCTCATCACGCACTCTTAAGGGGTATGCCGTCTACGTCGCCAGCTCGCCGTGACGCACTCCTGTGTCCGCTCACGTCTAAGGGCGAAACCGATTAGACATTGCGCACTTTCGTGCCATTATACGCACTCGCTACGCCAGTCTGCCTCAAGCATGAGGCACGTCGTTCTTTCGTCGAGACTCCCTATTGCAGGGAGGAGTGTAGTCTACGTTTAAGTGTTGTGTTAATTGCATGTATGTGCATTATACGGATTTTTTGGGCAATGATCTCCGATCTTCGGGATCATTTAAATGTTGTGTTAACTGCTGATATTCAACGCACGACATGTGTACTTTATTTATATTTGTATTTTATTAACACTATGAAGTTTCAGCAATTCGGTACTTTATAACCATTGCTGACTGAACGTGAATCCGGAAGCAGTTGGCAACCGCCAGGCCGACCTCTACTATGAGCATCTCGAGCCTGCCACTACAACGCCGCATCTACGCCGCTTATCAGCAACGAGGTCAACAGAAAGAGAGCAGACGATTCTGAGTATTTTCCTGTATCTACGGAAATCTATGTGCAATCATCTGAATGCCACATTACTACATTTCTTGTTATTTATTCCCTCTTACACAGAGGTTCTAAATTCAATTATTCTATAATTTGTCTTCTACTCAGTAGCAGGCATTTATCATGTATTCATTGTCTAACCTTTGTTAAAACAAAGGTAGTAATTTACGAGACCTGCATTAAATGCAGTAACTCAAAACTGTTTATAACGGGGTAATTCATAGGGGGGCATTCTCCGAAAACTCGGAGAATTTCTGGTAAACTTCGTATGTACTTCTACAAGTCGTACTTCAAATTTGCTACTTCCATTATGATTCATTCTGTTTAAATTTATACAAATTGCAACCTCATGTTAGGTTTGCTATTTGTGGATGTTTAGCTTCATTGAAATTGAGTTCATGAAGCTGCTGCCAACTCACAATTGACAGCTTCACTATTGTAAATTACCATTTATATGTAATTCAGCATCTGTAGTATTAATGTTATATGTACTATTTATGTTATAATAAATGTGAATGTTAATTGAACTAAGGTGTGTCCGTTTAAAAGAATCTTCATACCCTCTTAAGCTCAGTAGCTAGTTGAAATAAACTAGTAAACCCCTGACTATATCCTATGTTAGTGAACGTCTAGTTATTCGTTTACAACAGGGGGGAGTTAGGGCTCGCCAACGTCTTGGTCATTGTCAAAAATAATAGTACTGTGAAATGAAATATATTTATGTATACAAATATTTCAGTTTCCAGAAAACCTTTAATAAAGTAGTAAATTCACATCACCAATAAAATTGTCTTAAGTAAAATCTATACTATCAAACAAAAAAGCGATTTTCGGATAGGTTCGGACTTTAGTAGATTTTAAAATTAGAAAATACGGATATTATGGATTTAAAAAGTAGATGACTGGACGGTTCACAGAGGATGCATGAAAAATCAAGACCTCCAGGAACAAAATGCAAGATAATTATTTTGTGCCTTGTATAATATATATTACCTGAACACAAGGAGACAAACTGATTAATCTATTTATGTAATTTTCCTTCGAAGGAAATTAAATTGCCCAGATTCTTAGCAANACTATATCCTATGTTAGTGAACGTATAGTTATTCGTTTACAACAGGGGGGAGTTAGGGCTCGCCAACGTCTTGGTCATTGTCAAAAATAATAGTACTGTGAAATGAAATATATTTATGTATACAAATATTTCAGTTTCCAGAAAACCTTTAATAAAGTAGTAAATTCACATCACCAATAAAATTGCCTTAAGTAAAATCTATACTATCAAACAAAAGAGCGATTTTCGGATAGGTTCGGACTTTAGTAGATTTTAAAATTAGAAAATACGGATATTATGGATTTAAAAAGTAGATGACTGGACGGTTCACAGAGGATGCATGAAAAATCAAGACCTCCAGGAACAAAATGCAAGATAATTATTTTGTGCCTTGTATAATATTACCTGAACACAAGGAGACAAACTGATTAATCTATTTATGTAATTTTCCTTCGAAGGAAATTAAATTGCCCAGATTCTTAGCAATAAGACATTTTCAATGTTCTAGAGTTAAGGAAACTACAAATCAGAAATCAGAAACTAAAACTCTGGAAGGAATGAAACTAGTGACCATATGCGATTCCAAAATACGAAATTAATTATAATACCATTTGAGTAAAGTTAGTTTAGTGAACATTAATCCCCTTCCTTTTCTACTTGCCTTCATTAGACCTTTAATGAATCAGCGGTCAACTCGATGTCCCCCGACAAGGTCCCGTGACCGTATACGTACAAATCTTGAAAGATGAATCAGTCATTCCATGTGTACCGAAAGCTCTCTCTTTCTAGGAGTATCTTCCCCGACCGACCAATAGAGCCACAGATTTTGTTCCATCTCATAAAGCAAAGTCACGAAAAAATGTTAGAAAAATTTGACACTATGATGTGCCAGGTAAAATACGCTTCTAATAGACATAATAAAAGAAAAAATAATCAAATTTTAGTACCCCTTTTAACCGAATTCAAATCAAACGGTCCTCGAATGAACCTGCGTATCTTTTTTTTTCTTTCTTTCAGCGCATACTATCTGACAGGCAGTGACTCAAACATTAATTGTTTGTTGAGTCTTCACTGACAAGTAAAACGGATTACGCGAAGTTAGTTGTGCAATGTGTTTGTGTTGTGGATGGCAGATCAGGGGCGGGGGAGGGAGTTCGCCAGTTTGATTTCCCTTTTGCTGGCGAGTTCATTTTTCTGTGAATCAATACGTATAAATGTCTATTTTTGTATGAATCAATTTCTATTTAAACTGATATTTTGTTTTATCATTCATTTGTTTAACTGTTGTTCATTAATAACTGTTATGATCATAACTAGTTAATTGGGGTTCTACTGTACTGGTATCTTAAGCACCTAACCAGTTTCAAGTCCCATGAATGAAAAACAAGAGGGAGCCCACCTACCCGAAAGGATGAATATTTCTATGCGACTGGCTTTTGGAGACGGAAATCTTGTACTTGCACAGTATTGATAAATATTCGCTACGTCACGTAATGTTGGGACATTTACCACCACTGTTATCTGCCACCAGAGCCATTTACTACCGGAAGGGATGCGGTAGGTAAAAAAGGGGAGAGAAGTTCTGTTCTCATAATTTCGGCTCGTGCTTAGCCCAACCCCGCGGTTCAAGGGATTCAGGTACTGAAGATCACATTCCTCATTTGGGTAGGGTCGATCTCAACCACGGGTTTTTTCTGCCAATCTTTTCCTTATTGCAGCGTAAGACGTAACTTTACTGTCGCGAAGGAGGAAAGCGGAGAGGAAGACTGTTTTTGAGACGTGTGTTCTGAGTTTGGGTCCGCTGCCGGGAATCTTGGAACAATAGATTTGTTTTGTGGGGCTTTAGGGCTCGTTAACGGTAAGGTCATTAGAACCCTTGCAGGTGGGGAAAAATGCAGTTTCGCACCATAGGGAAGAGCCGTAACGACTCTTCCCCGTGTGTGGTACTCGCCGAATATCTCGACCATACCCACAAAAAAAACCCTCCTGAATTCAACAAATATCTAAATACAAAGATGAGAGAAAAGGAAAGGAAACAGCTGCCGTACACATATCATAAAAAGGAAAAAATTTCTAAAAATTATAATGTTCAAATTACGGAAAGGAAGGATAAAAGGAAAGAAGACAGGAAAGAGCAAATTTAAAACCCTCCCGAGAACTTGTGGGAGGAGCCCCGATCTACTCACAAAATTCAATAATGTATTAACATCAACCGTTTAATTTCCGAGAATTGTTGGGAAATCTGCAACCAGACCAAGTTGTTTCTGTATTCTGGTGTATTTTCTGCAATCTGTTAATATACTCAAGTTATCGAGAGCTTGGACACCAAAAGAACAAAGATAGCGGACTCGAGTGGTGTTTCAGGACAGCCACCACCAATATTTTGGAACAAAAACCCCGACACTCGTTGAGACTTGGACTGCCTCAGATTGTCGTTTGATATTAAAATCATCCTTTGGTAGCACTTACACTACCTTACGGGTGTACCAACGCTATGGAAACAACAAAGAGACTACCGTAATATGAATTTCGTTGAAAGTAGATAAAAAATTAAGATTTCTTGGATAATTTATGCAATGTACTTTTATTAATAGGAATTTTAATTTTGTGTTACTCTACAAATGATAAAAAACGAGTATTTTAAGGACAGGCTCTCCTAGACGTATTTTGTCAAATTTGGTGGTAGTGAATACAACATATAAGATGAAAATATCACTAAGTCGAGTAATGTACGACATAGGAGGAATCAATTGTGTAGGTTGGCAGTTCTCCCGAATTTGGTAACTTTTCGTACGGCAGCTAAACTTTAGGTGACGCAATGTCAGGGAAGAGCTACACTCCTCACAAACGGGTTCATCATCAAGTAGTAAAATATACCGATGAGTGAGAGGACAATGTACTATGCGCAGGCGGGTCAGCAAGACATCCTCGCGCCTGGCCGATCTACAGGAACTGCTCCATGACTTAACAGAGGATTTTCCTGACCGTTGGTTTCCCGTGGTTCCCAACGGTGCTCATTGAATCGATAGTTGCAGTATACTTGAAAGATATTTTACAACTAAATTAAACAATATTAAAGAAGCACTGAAGGATGCTAAAAATACTATTACGATACAAATCACAAGTAAATAAAATTACAATCATTTTAAGCTCAAAAACAAATATTGACAAAATTAAAACTGCAATTATCCATTCAATGAGCGTGAACACCAGGGCATTGTATGCACAACCCACGGCTCCACTTAAGGGGAATTTTAAAGGCGTACAGGCAAAAAACCTCGCCACACATTTGTACATAAATAATACTTTTTGTAAATAAAGCGCCCTATTGAGAAAAAACAGAAAAAAACAGAGGATTTGATAAGTCGGAGCTTATTCCCTTCAACAGCCAACCACTCATTGTGGAACAATAGAATTTCTACGGAACAATAGAAATGGAAGATTTTCGAATATTTCTCGCAGAAATGGAAAATTAAATAATTTAAGATGTTTTAGAGAACTTCCACTTTTTGAGAAAGCCACGTTAGAAACGTGAATTCTCTCGGCGAGTAATGACGGGCAGTGCCTCATAGTTTATCTGTGAAAGACCGTGGGCTTAATGTTTGTATTCAATAAGAAAATAACATCTTCTGTGGCGAAATACAATTAGTAATGAAATCACTTTAATGCACGTCTTGTGGTCCGCACATTTCAACTTACGCATGATTCAACTTTTCTACCTGCGCGGCGGAGGGACAAGTCGTGGTGATGTGGGTGGTAGTCCGCAGGGTTGGACAAGGAAAAAGTTTACAGACTACCGTCGTCATAAACGTGTGACCCTTAATATAAGAGTTATTTCACTACACATGCATATTTATATTTCCTTCACCGTAGTAACAGTTAATATACGAAAATAAATATATTTACAAATACACACGGTATATTGCTAATTTTCGAATAAAAACATATTTTAAAATATTTTGATTTTTCTTTAGCAAGAAACCTTCATTCTTCCTTCCTTCAAAAAAATTGTAAACCTGAAAATAATTGTTCTAACTATAAACTTATTTCTGGCTTTGGATATTCCAAATACCAAATATAATTTCATCAGTTGCGTTAATTAATGATTCATGTAACCATATTGCTCCTGAAGACGAATGCTCGTGGGAATTGGTTTTCTTGAAGTTGCTGTGAATAAAATATGTTAAATATTTAATATATAACATTAAACATATTATAAATATCTATATAACTGGTATCCAGTATTATATTTTCGTGGATTTTACACAGTGGTTGCTCGCAAGTATGACACTCTGGAACCGCACCTACTAATCACTAAAAGAAATGCAATGATGCTGTTAAGATAAATTTAAGTGGACTCTGTGAATAACAGTTGATAGCGAATGAAACGTTTACCCCCCTTGAAACATTTACCTCATTTTGTTCATGTGGTTTTAGGTGTTGATACACTAATATTGTGAGAGAGTTCCTTTTTTAAATCTTTCTTTGTAATTTTTTAAACATTTGTTCAAATCTGTATTATTTTTGCGCAGAAAAGGGAATGAATTTGAAGATTTTATTTTCTGAAAGTGGTGAAAATCATAATATAAATCTAACAGATTTTTTCTTGTTTTGTTTTTACTTACTCTTTCATAGTGTTTTTCAAAAAGTTCATATTGTTTTTTTAGTATGTGTAACATTTGAACTATTGAATTTTGGTTTAACTATGAAATGGATGAAGATAGATTTATTACGTCATTTTGTTTTTAATCTGGAGGACTTAATTCGTTTTATGAGAGAAAATAATTTAAAATATAGTAATTTGAGGACGTCTTTTGACTTTAGATTTTCGTAATTTCTGTACATATTACGCCGATTAACTTGCTCATTCATCAACACAGAGAAATCATAAACTTCTTGTTCTTTTATAGCAGACTATAGGTAAAAAACTACATTTTAAAAATAATTTCCAAAAAGCGGGGATTGTTTTGGAATTTATATTTTCAACTGGTGGTGGACGAATGTCTTCTGGTTTGGTTTTTCTTGGCACCACTTTTTGTTGCAGAAAATGGTATTTGGAATATTCAAAGCCAGAAATAAGTTAATAGTTAGAACAATTATTTTCAGGTTTACAATTTTTTTGAATGAAGGAAGAATGAGGGTTTCTTGCTGCTTTGAAAAATCAAAATATTTTAAAATATATTTTATTCGATAATTAGCAATATACCGTGTATATTTGAAAATATATTTATTTTCGTAGATTAACTGTTACTACGGTGAAGGAAATATAAATATGCACGTCTAGTGAAATAATTCTTATATTTCTTTAGAAGGGTCACACGTTGACGGCGACGGTAGTCCTTTATCCTTGTCCACCCCTGCGGACTACCACCCACATCACCACTGCTTGATCCTCTGCCGCGCAGGTAGAAAAGTTGAGTAATGCGTAAGTAGAGTTGTGCGTGAGTTGAAATGTGCGCATCTCGCACGTCTTGTCCATTTAAAAGTTATGACTAATCAGGCAATGTGACCATAACTAGAAATGTATAAACTCTTTAACGGGAAATATTATAACAAAAAATATTGTTGTAATATTTTGCCTTAAAGAGTTAATACATTAATAATCATTATTGAGATGAAGTTCATAAATTATGGCTCTCTCTCAATAATTATCATACATAATGAAAAACGGGGTGATTAACGAAGAATCCATCTATTTTAAAAGTTATAAACGAGTATATATTTAAATTAAAGTTATCTGAAATGAATATAACATATATGGAATATGTCTATCGCGTTTTACAAAAATGAGTTTTTGTTACGAACTTGAATGGTATTAAATAGCAAAGTTTAGACTTGTCCAAAATATGTCAAATAGGTGACATATTTTGCGGTCTAACCACAATAAAATCTTTAAAAATATATTTAATAATTTAATTATACCCTCTTTGAACTCAAAATTTGTAACCGTTGGATAAAAATGCAAGGTAAGTGAAAACAATCTCCCTTCAGACTTTTTCCCCACGCACGCAAGCAGAGTAAACATCTTTTCTGACTGAGTACTTTCCTAGACTTCGGACTAGCAGCATAACGGGACTATCTAACGTATGCTATACTGGCGGTTTAAAAGTTGTTGCAGGGGATTGTGTTCGTCTAAATGAAATATTTTTTCATGAACTGTGCTATCCTCTATGTCAAGAACCTTAGCTCGATCCATGGAAAAGGGTCGTCACTGATCGCGGGGTTGAGATCGACCGTTCGCATAATTTCTTCCATCCCATACTAGCTTAACCCCCTGATTACCTCTAAGAATATTGTTTCTCTTATACATGAAAGCTTTGTTAATGAACTGGTTACAATCCTTCTAAATTTTGTGATCACATTTGAAAATACTACGGCAAGTCTTAATCATGTTTTACCGTGAATGAACAATTAACTGTTGAATACAAAATAAAAATAACTACTGAAATCAATATTGTGAACACAGTAATATTTATAATACAGTAAATGGTGTATATATATAGGATATATAACAATGTTATTATATAATAGAAAAAATAGCACGTTAGACACAAAAAGCCTCTACAATTTCCTAAGATAAAAGCAGAAATAATAGAAATGTCGAGGTAATAAAAATAGTTTCTGTTCGATGATTTTAGCTCTCCTTCCATAAATGAGAACATGAAGGCAAGTAAATCATGCAATTGTGAAGAATTTCTTGGTGAAGCTAAAGTAGGCCATTTTAAGACGTATTCCTTTCTTTTACTAAGTCCTCCTCGTTTTAATATCCTCCTCTCGACGAATACCAGCTACGGTATTCATGAATGGAACCGGAGTTTCCCTCTCTTTCACCCATTCCACCGCTTGTTCGTCTTTCTCCCACACTTCCTCTTCCGTCGACCAGTATCCCTTCAATCTCTTCACCACTTCCCCAGACGCCTACACCACCACCACCTCCGCTGTCCTCCGCCTCCATCGCCACTGCTCTTGGGGTGCCAGTGCGCGTGAGTCAGACTCTCTGGCGGCGGCGGCGGCAGCTGTGACGGACCGTGCGCTCTGAAGTCGCGGCAGTTCGGTTACAACCCTCTGCCACCGCAGCAGTGGCGCTCTCTAGTCCGGTGGCGCGGCGGCGGTGGCATCTCGCCTGCTCTCGCGAACTCGTCCGGACCACGCGCGCTCCGGCGACTATTCCGTTCCGACTTCCACCACCACCACCACCACCACCCTCTTCGTCCTCGCACCACTCTCTTCGTCACTGACCTTGTTGTAAATGCGTTGTTGTGGTGCGAGGTAACGGAGGTTTCGCTTTCGTCCGTTGCTTTTGAATGAACCTTCTAATATGATTAATTTTTGTGGAACTCGTTTTCCTTTTTTTTTTTCTTTACCGAGAACAATATATTGTGATGGTTTAGACGTTTAGAATCTTTAATTGAGCACTTGGGTTTCTGACGTTAAACAATCATTTTTTGGTAAAATTTCTGAGATTGGTAGAAATAAGTGACGAGTAAAAATAAAGCACAGAAGAGTTTTAGTGATTGTGTTGTGATATAGTGGTTAAATATTTTTGAAGGCTTGGCAAATTTTTATGTTTGTGTTTTTATCTGAGAAGAATATTACTAGTTCCATTTAATCTTCGTGTTGTGATTTCAATTGAAGGAGTTATTCACCATGTTATTGGTTTGACTTTCGTGGTTCTGTCTCAAACGTTTGGAGAGCCCAGTGAAAGTTGTGGCCAGTTTTGAAGTTAATATCTTGTGAAAACTTTATAGACTTTTGGAAGCTTTCCCCTAAACAAGTGAATATGATTCAAAGTTTTACTTGTCAGCTTTTGAAGAGGAGTCAGAATTTTAACCTGTCGAAATTAATATTTCACGCTCCCTGGCATCTGCTGGACTCCTGAAGGTGAGGTTTTGTAAGCAATTACTAATTCTTGTGCACTTTGTGACTCTTTTAATGTTTCTTGTAGATTATAAGTAGTTAGATGTTTTGTGTGCGTGTTGAGTACAAATTATTTCTTCGGAAGAACGCTGTACACATTAAACTTCGACAAATTATTATGTTTGAGTAGTAATAAATCCAAATATTTTATCCTTCGTCAGATGAGAATTAGTGGAATTTTATGTGAATATAACTTTTCCAGGAAGTACTCGTATTTTCAGAACTCTTACTGATAATTTCAATGTGGTAATTTTCTCTTCTATAACCCAAAAGATATACATCGGTCTATAATTTTAGACAAATATTATTCGCTGCATTACAATTATTGTATGACCATTGTATTTTTACGCTTATTTTGTTATTATTATGACTAGTGTTACCTCTATTTTCTATTTTTGGATAATTTTTCGGTAAATTGTTAATAAAGAAATAAACTCGTAGTATCACAGTGAAAATGCAAATGCAAAATTTTGCGGTTATCACTTAATTTTGCAGCTTTTGTCAGAGCACTGTCATTTAAGACATGAAAAGGTTTATAAGTCAGAAGATACCGACACGAAGTTTGATGTGAAATAAACGACATTATTTATTTACGAGGTTAAAATTAATATTGTCAAGGAGTAAAGCAATGAGGAAAAAGCAATGTAGTTTTAAATGCCTGATTTCTGTGCGTGCTTTAGATTAATACGTATCCGTCCTTTCTATGACTATTCCCATCCAGTGCCGGTTCCGGTCTTAAGTCATCCTAGCGCTCGCCCTCCTTGCATTTATTCCCCTTCAAATTTGTCCGTTTATTCCTTAAAATCAAACTATGTGGTGAAGATTTTTTAAAATAACTAATTAAATATTTTAGGCTAATCCAACATATTTAAATAATATAAAAGAACACCCAATTGTTCAACTTGAGTCAAATTTTGTTTTACATTTACTCTTTTCCGAGGTAGTTCAGGCTCTCTTAACTCTTTTATCCTATTTTTACGAGTCACTTTTATCACTAGAATAACAGAATTATATTCAGAAATTGAGCTCAAATGGTTCAACCCTCTGTAATCGTCGCAAGAACTCACAGCTATCAAGTTGACAGGTAGCCACATTGAAATGTTTGTGGAGCCTTTCTTGAAGCTTCATGGAGAATTTCCTGATTTCTTGATCAATCATATCATTTTTAAGATACTCTGTGAGTCAGTCACTTTGGATTGTCTCTACTTTACAAGGGCTGGCGTATCTCCAGAATTGGATTCCATACGTCGTTACTGGTTTTAATATTTGTTTGTAAATCTGCAGAATATTGTTTGCAGGCAAGGGTTATGTCTCCCTACGAGACAGAAATATTTTTGAATTTTATTTCCAGTTCATTTCGTTTCTTATCACTGTCCAGCGTAGATTCACATCCAATTCCATTTCAAGTTACTTTGCGGCGTTATAACAGTTGCTACGGATGATGGCATGTGGCGTCGAGAGCGAAGTAGCCCTTGATAAAACACGCGACTGTACAGCGAATGTCGTCATGTCTCTCTAAGGAGAGGCGAGAACTAAGTAATTTCTTAGTTTTGTTTTCTTTCAACAGTTATACTCGTATAATGATCAGCAATTATTGTTCGACATGTGCCTTATCATGTCAGAAACTCAGGGGAGAAAGCACGTTTTATACAAGCAACATGGGACTTAAACTGCGATATCCGAGTAAACTGCTATATCAAGCTAGAATTGAAAGCGGACTAGTTTCTAAACGTTGCCTAAGTTTATGAGCTGACAGCCGACCCGCCGAAAGAACTGTTGCTAGAGATAAGGAAATCGTCAACAATGCAATATTTTCCCTGGCACGACAAGGGAATATCGCGGGATGCTCTTCATGCGTATAAGACAGCTCGCAGAGAATATAAAAGTTGCGATTAAAAATGGCAAAGTGAAATACTGGGTTGATTACATTATTGTCTCCACAAGAGTTGCTGGGTCATCCCATATCTGATAGCCAAAGACAAGTACAGAAAGGAAATTTTGTGATATGCTGTGACGTCTGGAGAAGAGAATGTGTGTACGAACAAGAGAAGTTTGGGGAAGATGTTTCTGAATAAATTGCTCCCTGAACTGCAATGAGATAGCTGTGTAGCTGATAATGAGATGGAAGAGATGACAAAAAGTGACATAGAAGATATAAGAAACAGTTTAAGACCTAAGAAGAGTCCAGGTTTCGAATAAATCACACATGAAATAGTAAGGATCTTTTGTAAAATTTAGTCAGACAGATTATTGCGAGTATATAATGCATGTACTCGCTGCGCTCACTGGGGGGTAACCCTCCGCCCCCAGACCCCTCTTTTGGGAGTTGCGCTCGTGCCAAGCCATTTAGAGCAAAAATTCTTATTGCTAGATTAAAATGATTCACCGCGTTGACCATCGTATGCGGAGTTCACCCTGTGACACTTAATTTTAAAGCAGAATATAATTTTTTGCTGCACCGTATAATTCATTGCAATAGAAATATACAGAAAAAATGCCTAATTTATTGTATTATTTACCATCATGTATAATTTTCATATTAAAGTATGATTTCCTTTGATCTGTCTCTCGTAATCATTCTAAACTATTTTTCTCTAAGTTGTTGGAATAGTATTATCAACGTTACCAATGCCTAAGTTAATGAAATAAATATCTAGAACTTGTGTTTTACCACTGCTCTATGCAACATTAATCTAATAAATTAATAAAACGTTTTTTTCCCACTTTCGTAAGCACCTTAATTTGTCGAGGCTGGAAATTAATGTCCTTTGAAAAAGATCAATAATGTGAAATTTCGAATGTGTTACATTTATTCTATGCTAATTGGTAATTAAATACTAAAAGAACTTAAACAC
>NNCF01129593.1:40602-52891 GCA_002313205.1 Laupala kohalensis
TATATATATATATATAATTTCGTAAATTTGCCATAACCAATAGTTTTACATGTTTTAGTAATGCGTTGTTATCTGTGAAAGTGACGATAACAAATCAAGTGTAGAAGTAAAATAATTGTACATCGAATCCTTAATATGACGAGTTAGAATGCAAAATGCAATATTCGTATGAAATTTAACACAAAAATTTGTATTTTTGTGTTTTTTATGTACTGACTTAATGCTTGGTTCAAAAGACATTAGCATTTATCCATCACTCGAAATAAAATATTACAATTTCCCTGAGAAACTTAAACGTTCTTTTATCTTCTTCTGAAAAAATCATCTAATTGATATAATACGTTTTCTACTCTACGACTTCATACATATTTGTATTCTATTTCTCCATAAAAATTTGAAACACCTGCAGCCCGGCGGTCCTGTGCGGTCGCACTGTCACGGGCTACTTAGAGGCCGACTCTTAGCTGATGAGATCCAATTTGATTTTGAAATCAAAGGAAACCTTAACAAACAACAGAAGCATCCTCTATTTCATACTTATTTAGCCCCCCAGGGGACTTATATCTTGTAAGTACGTGTTTGGCGAACACGGGGCCCCGAGCTGAGTCTGGCATTGCTTCCACTTACTTGTACCATGCTCCTTCCTTTCTCTTTTCTGACCTTCCTTGGTCACCTCTTGTTCTTTTCGATCACGACGCTATTAGGGCTAGGGTATCTTTCGTTTTCCTCTTTCCTCTTCTTCTTTTTTAAAAAATGTTTTTAGTAAAGTCGTGAGATATGTTGGGATTTGAGTTTTGAGTTGTAGTTCAGGAGGGTTTTTAATGGGTATGGCTGAGTCATTCGGCGAGTCCCACACGCGGGGAGAGTCATGTTGGCTCGCCCTAGTGCGTAACAGCATTTTCCCTACCTGTACAAGTTTTAAGGGCTCTAATGACCTCGATGTTGACGAGCCCTAAATCCCCACAAAAAAAACAACAACATACTTATTTAGTTCCATTAGTTTTTTAATTGATTATAATAAATTATTATTTGTTGTATTAGGAAGTAAAATAATTCATTTTGATACAACTAATAATCTAGTGTTTATGACAAAGATTATTTTTTATTTTAACCGTATAATGATGTATGAGTACAAGCGAGTTTATGAAAAATATGATATGAGTTTCTCTGAGTTTTTTAAAATTGCAATTGAAATTTGTTTTTTAATTGTAATCTGATGTTATTGTCTGACTCATTGAGAGTTATATGTTAAACAGATATGGAGATTCTACAACATGTGAAAGTTTTTTATGATTTTCACTTCAAGCAACATGTGCTGACGTTCTCAGACACTTGGGAGGATTTGGAGCACATTTGTATATTGAAGAGATAACAAACGTACTAATGTCAATAGTTATTCAATAATGTATAGCTTTTAAAAGCCATATACTAGAAACAATATTATAAAAGTTAGTTTAATTACTTCCATCTTACCTTCCATCTTACCTCAGTATTTCCAACCATTCGAAATAATTAATATCAGCTATTATAGCCCATATACAACCCCGAGCTACAAAATGTCAAGCCTTCAAACGAGTTTCATAATGAAAGACAAATACACATTTCGATAGTAATTCATTCTTCGTTTTTATCAACATTTGGAGTTTTTTGGTGGAATAATATTTGTGTGACTTATGATCAAACGTTCAACTACTGTCCAATGGCAGCTTAAGTTTCTGCAAGGAGTTATTTTTAATGTATACTGTTACAACACGAAGTAGATTAACAACCTTTTAATAACCTCTATGGAGAGCAGGAAAGGTATGGCTGAACATACTGAAATAATTGCAAATATTTCTGTAACTTTTAAACGGATATAGATGGTATATGTCAATTGTTATAGAAATTCTTTTAAATTTTTCGTTGTAATTCTTATCTGCTTATAATAAAATAAAACAAGGTAAAATCATGTTTTAATGTAAACTATTACCACGCGCCTTAACATTATAAGAATGTAATTAGTTTAATACCCTCAAATATTTAAAAAATATAATACAAATAATGTAATAATATAATATAAATAAAATATATAATATAAATTTTTAAAAAAATTGACAAATCTTGATTTACTTCACGAAATACGTCCATTGTATCGTAGTTCTTAACTGAAGAAACTAATCAAACAAACCTCTTTATTAATATCCTTTGTTGGTTAAAGTTGAAATAATCTTTGAAGCAAAAGAAAAAATTATTATTGACACATTTTAATAAACTTGCTGTAAGTTATTTGTAATATTAACGGATTTAATTCAATTGGAATATCATAGAAAGTTCTACAAAAACTACCTCCACATAAAAACAAAAGATTGCACAGTACCCGTCAAATTCTGCATCCTCCATTAAATATAAATTATTATAATGTAGTTAAGACTAGGATTATAATTCAATTATCTTGAAATCTTTAATTATCTTTTTCTTTGTCATAAATGGCATCGTAAGTTTTCATATTCGCAAGATAGAAGTTGCCTTTCACAGTTAAGAAGCTTTAGCAATAATTTAAAAAATGATCTCTGTATTGAGTCAATCATTATGGTTAATATTTGTGTGAATATTATATTTGTATTAATATTATATATTTAATATTTGTTGATTATGCTTCAGCATTGAGTAAATTTATGAAAACAAACATTTTATTTCTTATATTTAAAACCAAAGCATATTTCTCTGCACTCAAATGTTTGCTCCTCTTCCCTTTAAAACGCATTAAAAAAATTTCATTATATTTACATCTGTGCCTACTTGAAGGTAGCATCTATGTGTGAGTATGAAAATCTCTTTTTGAAATGCAGTCGTAAATAAAACCACATTTACCTGGTGTAGAAGGCCACGTTTACTTACGCTTATGTTTTAGATTTTAATGAAATTATTTTAATTATATTTAAAACATGTTTAAAGCTCATTTAAAGAACATCTCTATATATTACCGCCATTGTCCTTACCGACTAGCTCAATCATCAACGAGCAAATCCTATTCAAATGAGGAACTTGAAATTTGGCGGAATGTTGCTTTTAAATGTTTAGACAAATTAATTAGAGATTTTTTGAAACTAATTTTCAATGGGTGAAATGAAATAATTATAATGACTTTGAATTATTCTATTTTTTGTATGTTTCACGAACTACTAAAAGTATTTTCTTGGTTAATGTATATAAATATGGTTAATTTCGATGCATAAAAACTAGTTTTTAGGTTTTCTGGTATTTCATTTATTAATAGGTGCAAAGATTTTGTTTTTGTACTTTTCTATAATTATTATCTTGTATTGCATTGCACAGTTCCACTGAGAATAACGACAACGCCGTCTAAAACATGCATGGAAACAAAAAAAATTATGTTATCAACGCAACAAAACGAACAAATTTCTATTATCTATTATCAATAAGAGAAAAACTTGAATCGAAAAAAATCACACCAGCGCTTGCTTGGTCCTACAGTGTTTAGAAAATTTAATTTACGCAGTAATATGTCATTTTTTGACACGCCATGAAACTTTTTTTACTGTATTTTTCTTCTGTTATCATTTAGAAGATAGATACAGGAAAATTACAAAAGTGTATTTCTTAGTGCACAACGGGTAATTTCATTCAAATTAGAAAAGACCAATGTGTGTATTGTGACTCACAATAATTGAAAATTTAATAAATTGAATTTTGGGGATCAATATAGATTTTTCATTGTCTTGAGAAATACTGACAGGAAACTTCAACTGTCAAAAAAAATTTAAATTATAACAATCCTTCTTTATCAAGCGACTCTCTTGTCTCATTCAACCTACCCAACAGAATGTTTTATTAATAAGATAACATGAATTTTTTTTTTAAGAAATGACTTTACATTTTCGGCCATGGACCCCTTGACTATTAAATCAGAAATCTGATTCGATCCACCAGCTCTTCGGAAACGAAGATAATAGAAATCTCTTAGATTACGGTGAACCTTAAGTAACAGATTAAGCATGTTACGTCGAATGAAAATGGGAGACGGGACCGGGATTCGAACCCGGGACCTTGAGCTCTACGCGCTCATGCGCCTACCAACTGCGCCATCCCGTTCGCCTCTCGGGCCCGTCTACCATTCTCATTCAACTTGTGAAACCCAAAGACCTCTGAGGTGGTCTCGTAGAGACTAGATTCCTCATCTGAGGCGACTCCCTTAGGAAGTACTTGATTTGGGTATTATTTTCCATTTCTGGTTCACAAACATAGAAATCTCTTAGATTNTAACGAAGATAATGTAGAATTTACTCAATCCACAATATTAATAATGAGAATGATGGATGAGAATAATGAGAATGAGCTGGATAGGCCACTAAAATATCGCCCATCAAAATTCGAATACATTGCAAAACAATTTTATTAAAAATTCTATAAAATGAAATAAAACAAAATAAAAAAATCTTTTTGATTGAAGTCTACTAATTAATTCACAAACATTTTCTTGAAATTTATTATTATTTTTGTTGCTACATCGAAGTTTTTTCATAGCAAAGTTAGTAAATATTTAATTCATTTGTGGAATATTCTACATTTAGGTAATCTAATAGCATTTTGTACACTTTTTATTCAAAAAGCAAAGAGATTTGGGATGGCAACCAGATGTTACAGCGACTTTTGTTGGTAGCAGGCATAGTCGTGGTGTGACACTTAGCTTATTATTTGTTCAGAAAAAAACCTGTTCTTGAACCTGTTTGTAAAAGTACGTGATATTTTTAGATAACGATACCTGTCCTCCAATCTTAATTAACAAGTATATAATTAATTCCCTATTATATCTCGCATCCTACGAATCATCGCAAATGAATCCACTTTTAGGAATGTTCTTATATTACAAGATCAAACGCGTACGTGTTGTAGTTCTGTTACAGGATGCTACGTTCAAAAATATCGTGATATTCACGACAGTCTAAACCAGGGATGTCATCGGGAGCAAGTACGTGCCTCTTCTCTTGATCTCACTGTTCTGTTCTCAGGCGTCAACCCATTCTGTTATGCGATCACACATTACACACGGTAAGGAAATCCGGTCTTGAGATTGGCTACTACCCCTTAACTGTTCAACCTGATGGGTGTACATGTAAATCGAAAATAGTCTCTAACATCTTGTCATGGTGGTGTCGCATAACACAAACAGGACCATTTTATTTATTTTGGTGATACATTCAAATTTAGAGACAGTGTACGTAAGACATGGATATCTCCACTTTCTGAAAGTTCTTTCTATTTCAAGTAACGATTCTTCCTTTTGTAGTTAATTTTACTTTATATAGAAATCTCACCGCCAGGTAACACCGCAATCTAAGAGATTTCTGTGTTTGTGAACCAGAAATGGAAAATACTACCCAAAACAAAGTACTTCCTAAGGGAGTAGTCTCATATGAGGAGTTTAGTCTCTACGAGACCACCTCAGAGGTCTTTGGATCTCGCAAGTTGAATGAGGATGGAAGACGGGCTCAGGAGGTTAACGGGATGGCGCAGTCGGTAAGCGCATGAGCGCGCTGAGCTCAAAGTCCCAGATTCGAACCCTAGTCCCGTCTCCCATTTTCATTCAACGTAACATAATTAATCTACTTTAAATGTTCATTATTTAATAACAATAAATTATTTTATTTATTTATTTATTTTATGCCTTTTGGCGAGGTTTAGGTGATGAGACCTGCTCTTCCACCTAACCGCTGGACGGGCAAGGGAATTGGGAAGGTGAGATATTGGGTTGCCAGGGAACACACGGTACCGAACCGACTTTTGTCTGGAGTAGGTGAGGGAAATTCCAGCTGAAAACCTCGCCTAGTTCCAGCGAGCAGGATTTGAACCCACGTTCTACAGCTTAGCGGGATCATGGAAACGAAGATGCCACCACAGCTGTCGATATGTCTTATATCCCTAATTTATTTATTAACATACGAGTATTCTGTGCGTACTTGTTATTTAAAAGAAAATGTAGAGAGTATCTTACCGCTAAAAGTTCTGCTTTCTTTTATACGTCAGAAGATGTTAATCCGTATCGTATTTAAAATCTAGCAAACTGTGTATCATGCCTGTGAAATTTTTATTTCTAAAATTTTACAATGTTACATTTGCATCGATTTTTGTGAGCTTATTTTTTTCTTGCATTTTTTGTATACTAAATTTGCTTTCGAGGTTTCCGTGGCAAATTGGAATTCCAGGACTCGTATTTTTTAAATTTGGAAGCTATTACACGAAGTTTGATTACTACGTCATTTCGTACAGAAAAAAGAGATACTCTATTCATTCAATTTTGTTTTTCGCACCTAGGTTGTGGACGTTTTTTAAACGTTCATTCTAAGTGACTGAACCGGAGTTTTTAAACTCGATACTTCCTCATGGTCGTAAAGTCGGGTAAGAGATAAAAATTTTGGATTCCATTAAACTCGACACTTTGTACGTACCTGCCGTAATGGCTTGCCGCCCTCCACCCACCCTAATGCTAACCGACCGACCTGCCGCTGATGGATTTCGTGAGTCACTTACTGGAGAGTTATTTAAAGTGCTTTTAATTGAACATTTTTATTTTTATTTTTATTTATTTTATCTTATAATTTTTTTAATTTCACACCTAATTACTTTAAAAATAAACCCAAACATGACGTATTTATGACATAACTGAGATTTAAGTTTTTGTTTTTACTTATGTACGTAGTATATAGAAAGTATTGTAATCGTGAAAAAATTTGTAGGAAATTTTGACGGAAATGTCCTGTTTGGGAGTTCCCACTTCCGAAAAAGTGGAGCGTAGAATTCCACTTTAATTGTCCTAATGCTTTCATAAAGCAGATATGATTGAAAGGAAAATAATATATTTTGATTATCAAATTAGAGTATAAGCATCAGTTCTCGACGTTGCACCAGTGCTCGGCACTTCTGATTTTAGAACCAAATAATTAGGTTTTGGAGTACTTTTTGTTTCCGGTTTTGTTTTTGATACAACATTTAATTCCTTCTAAATCATGAAATGTGCATTTTATGACGAATGAAGCAATAAGACATCTTTGAAAAATTAGTTTTGGTCATTCGTCTGAATGTCAGAAATGAAACGGGTAGACGATAACAAAACTTTGGTTTTTCGTCAAAATAGTTTTATCAATCATTAAAGTTTTTCTATTATCTTCATAATTAGGACGGTTTCTCATAAATTGCTGCTTTTATGGTTGGATTTTTGTTGTTAGTAAGGTATATGTGGATGTTGACCACAAGAGCGCAATTTTCCACATGTTTTCTGAGATTTACACACATAAAATTAAGAAGGATAAGAACAAATGAATTTGCATAAAACATTTCTACGCCAGTGATGTTTGGAAGCTTTGAATTCAGAACTCTCGAGCAATTCTCTGAATACGAGGTTTCAGTTTCCAAATCCAGTCACTATAGGTTTTTAAAAGTGAAAATATCCTTCTATATTTTATTGTTGTCAAATATTTTGTACATGTAAGATGTTTCTCTAATATTATAAATAATTCATTCATGTTGAAATAAAAAGAATTGTGACGAGTAAGTAACGTCACCATTTTGAGGTCCAAACATCACGACTTCTTGTTCATTCATTTTCGACACTGTTGACCACTGATGCAAAAACTTAGTTACAAAATTTTGTTATTTTAGTAGCAGGAATGCTGTGTTCTAAAAATGAATTGTTTTCAACATAAAGGCGAAAAAGTGAAAAAACATTGACAGAGAAAAAACTCTTTTTTCCATGATTTGCTTCTTTTCGTCACTTAATTACGGGACTAGTAGTAAAAGGTACATTTGATGCCAGGAAGGTACTGTTTGGTATCATTTTTCATCATTTTTGATGTAGATTTCAATTTTTTTAAACAACACAATTTTTATCAATAAAAAATTGTGGTAAATAGAAAAACCAACTCTAAGACTCATTACTGAACAAGCTGCCCACTGGGTTCATTTACTGGGGATTCACGCGACGGGTGCAGGTAGACTCGCGTAGTTCTAATCCTTAAGGAAGTGTCGAGTTTAATGGTGAAATTATCCTTCTACCTGAGGGTGTGTCGAGTTTAAGTAGGTCCGACTGAACGTACCGAGAAAATTTAATGACATACGTTTCGAGAGAGGAAGGAATGATTTCCGATAATAAAATGAAAATATTCCCATTTTTTCAATTTGTTCGTTCATTCTGTACCGAAGGTCGTTTTGAGATTATTTGATTCTTCTATTAATCTCAAAAAATTTGAACACAAAATCTGAAAGTGATTGATGGACAACTGGCTACAAAGTGTGCGATAAAAGTTTTGTTAATGTAAATCCTATAACTTTTATTTAAGAGTTAAAGTTTATCATATCATATAATTTTATGATATCTTTGTTTCTGACCGCGCACTGCGTTATAAAAGGCGTAATATGTTCCGAGTTCACGATGTTGGTTTAAAATTCTTTGAAAGACATAATGTAACAAAAATGAATGAACGATAGTTGTACGTCGTGGCAGACATATCCCCATATTCTGTATTTACTGTTAACATAGCAAAGGTGTCACAACTACACTCACAAGTGAATTATCTCGTTGTCGTAATATTTAAACGTTTCCTGGTATTGGCACTCCTAGCTTCAGATTTCAATCAACTGTGCGCGCATCCGTGCTCTAAGCGAGATTGAGTTTATGACACTGTTTCATTAAGACTATTTTGAGACACGGCGACAACATTCTAAAATAAAATCTCTGATCAATTGTTTGAGGAACGTTTTGAACCATTTAAAACAAATTCCCATATTAATCTAATAACATTATATAAATAACACGATTTTTTGGCGCTTTGTGACATGTCAAAGTCGTTCTGGTTTTTAAAAATAAGCTATTTTTCTCTCTTCAAGACGCGTTCATCTTTCTTTCGGTAAATGAGGTTTGAATCAGAAACAAATTTTCGTATTTGTCAGGTGGGGGCCAGTGCTGGCCGCTGGCTAACAATTCATGCTTCTTTTATTTATTAATAATCATTAATAATATTAATAAGTATTAACATGACAGGGACCCGTGGGTGATATCACGTGAAACGATATTTTATATTGTTTCAGGAGAAAGTCGCATACCATGTCTGCTCCGAATAGCGTAGATCAAACCGAAGGGGACAGTCAATCTCTTTGCTGGTAGATAGAGCGCCCATCAAGCATCAGTTGCATCCGGTTCCGAATTTTGTACGCTGCAAGTATACATTGTCTATTGCTGCTACATAAATATCTAGCAGCATTCATTCGTTGGACGGGTAGAGTTACAAACAAAATTGTGTTCTTATAGAACTCGAAGGGTAATGCCACCCTCCTAGCGAATGAATGCTGTGGGTTGCTTACCCACAGGCGGAACCTATAGAGAGAATATCCTGGAGTCATTAAAGTTAAGTTATTTTCACCCACTACCTTTTGTTTTGTTGTACTTACCAGTAAAGAATGATAATTCCTGTCCTTCTTGAGGCATATGTGCGAACCGGTTCAATAGTTGACAAGGGTTGGATAGACGGGTAGTAATAGAGATTTTCCGTTTTTAATTTAAAAAAAAATGGACACAGTTAAGAGAATCGGCTTTAAATTTGGTGTGCAATTGCACTTAAGGAATCCTTATCTATCACTTGATTTTCCTTCTTCACCACCCAGCAGGAAGGGGAGGAGATGGATCAGGAGAGCACTCTTCGATAGGAATGGTTACGTGGAATCTAAACGTTCAATACAAAAATTAAATACACCTAGGACGTGTAGCAGCAACAAGCAAAGATTTGTGGTGAAAAACCAGTATTGTTATTAAGTTCAACATCAGAATATACAAATGGTAATATTTAAAGAACCTAAGTTAGTCCACGATCAATAACACGCTGACAATTAATTAGTACGAGAGCTTTCGAGAATATATATATTCAATAAGGTTGGTTGATTGAGAATGAACATTCATTCATTCATTCATTTATTCAAAGAAGTCGGTTCAATGTAAAAGAGTTTACATACGTAAACGATGAGCGTCATTTGTCATTGATCAAATAGCAGTGGAAAAGACACTTAAAAGTGATGGTGAACATATATTACACGGACAAGGTCCTTGAAAGTTAAATCGATGGTTTCGATTGACGCGACGCTTGCCAACGTGTTCGGGTGACCGAAGTAGAGCGTCACAGTATCTTGGACTTATTAGAACGGCCCAATGCATTTCCTCAGACACAGGAGCTGTTTTCTAATAAATGTTGCTTGGAAAGTATCTGTTGTGAGAAATACATCAAACTCAATTTATATCAAAGTATCGGACTGAGTAAAGGTTACGATGGTGTATTCTACGACAATCTCTTCGAGCAAAAAGGATGCAACAGGAAGTCGATGTGGCAAATTCAATGCAACGATTTGTACTCGTATGTATTAATATGGACATATAAATGCGAAAAAGATATTGCTGGTTACTTAACATCCTTTCGTTTCTCCCGTTTCCTCAGCAAGGTGGACATTCGTTTCCTCAGTATGTAGCACAATCTTCCGATGTGGAAAATGATTAAATTATATAGAAGAAATATGTAAATAAATTTCTGAAAATTCATTAACAGGTGTATTGTTGATAACTAGAGATTTTGAAGAAAATGTAGCGATTATTCTTTCATAATTGCAATTCGTAACTATTTATATTCTTCAGATTAAATTTGATCTAAAGTTTGTCGTATTGCAAGTGCGTCACCAACTTGGAATACGCTGTGCTGCATTCACTTGGAAGAGCAATATGATTGCTCCGTTGTAAGTCGTCCGACATCGCCGTACACGTGAGTTGCAAGAATGATTGCAGCGTATGCAGTAATTGTAAAGAATGTAATTCAGATGGTAGAGAGGAGTGACCTCACGACTCTCCCACGTCAGGCTCACAAAAATGTACAATTTTGCAATGACAGGAAATTTTGTTTATCTTATTATACATGGATATTAGAAACATTTTTTAGAAGTAGTGACGTTTATTTGCTATACCGAATTTGTCATCAGCCGCCTTTTACAGTCTGGAATAGCTGCTACAGTGAACGAATTACAGTATAATAGGGTGGTAACAATTAACGATATTATTCAGAAGTGACATATCAATACAACCATTTTAAGTCACAAATGTTAACCTCTCAAAGCCGTAAGTTTACAGAACCCCAATTGTAATTACGATTTACCTGTAGTTTATAATGAGAAAGTTTTGTCCTCATGCAAGAAAGTTAAGATAAAAAATTTAAATTAAATTTAAGTTATTTATGTTTCTTGAACATGGAATTAAATGAAACTACAACTTGAGCAAAATTCACTTTATTTATAGAAAACAATCTGTTAGAAAACTGGAATCCATGCGGACCAGAGTTTAAAATTTATCTGAAAGTTAAATTTTTTGTATTTGAATTTATGATTCACAGATTATTTAAAAAATACAAACTTTATATATAATGACAAATCAATTAGTAATTTTGCGTAAGGCACGTTTTTTGTGTGCCAGTTGTCGCTATGGAAAATAGGGTAGATACCTAGTATTTTCACTGTCAAAATATTTTTTGTTATATTTAATTTTTTCAATTAAATTTTTAACGTAATATTACAGTTTAGCGAAATATGACAATTTTACACGAATGTATAGAACCATAAGTATTTTAAAATCGTTTTAAATACTTTTAACAATTTGAAAAGAGACATCTCTCTCTATATTCTTAACCGTCACTGTTTTAACCGTCAGTTTATGTGTACCGTCACTACTGTAAAAGTCAAATAATTTGTTCACCAGTCGGCAATGATGTCATTTGAGTAGTTATTTAAAGTACACTGTATTCACGACTGTAAATATTTTGTAGTTATTTAATACAAATAGTTTTTCTGTTGCATATGTTTTTAATTTACTTTTATATCAAAATTAGAGTCTATTGTTTGATAATCATAGATTAAAGGTATTTTACCATCTGTCTATTCACTTAACCGTCGCAACCTTGATCCCGGCGGTGCCGGTTAATCGAATTTTACTGTAATATATCGTTGAAAATGCAAACTTCGCTCTTCGCGTCAATGATAGGAGAAGTCACAATGTATTAGTTTGACTTTAGTACGAGCTTCATGGTGAATCAGATAATTTTGGACGAACCTATACAATTGTAGTGTTTACGTTTATTTTTATATAGGATTATTTAAAATATTTATTAATATTGTAACAGTCCATTTTAACGTCATTATATATATATATATATATATATATATATATATATATATATATATATATATATATATATATATATATATATATATA